>RJWM01008266.1:0-73761 GCA_004363535.1 Dasyprocta punctata | reverse complement strand
TTCTCCCTTTTCTAATAGATGTGAATGGAGAGAAGGCAATATAGAGAGCAAACTATCTGATCAGGCTTGGTCTAGTTCTTTGCAGTAGATGGCCTTAGTGATACGATGTAGAGAATACCTTTTGTTTCACCTTATTAAAAGACCTCAGAGAACTGTGCAGCCTTGTTGCCTCTCAGTTGGCCAGTGGTCCCTGTGTACAATCTCCTCTCTGAACTGAGTGTCCCTGGCTGGTGGCCGCCTGGGCAGCTCCGTTGTGTAGTTCCTTGATCTTGGACATCTAATGCTGGCATAGCTCTTTTCATCCCATCTCCTTGGGCTCTTGCCATCAAAATCACATGTTAAGAGACAGACAGAGAGAGAGAGAGAGAGAGACAGAGAGAGAGAGAGAAGAAATTATATCTCACAACCTCTTTCTGTTGCAGTTGCCTTGTGCGAAGCAAGTCCAACTTCCTTCTACAGTGTGTCTTAATTCATGAACTCTTAGGTCATTGTAATGCCAAAAGGTGGAAGTATAGGCCGTGCAATAAACTAACTACCTCTTTCATTATCTGTGGTCCCCTAACTTATCTGTAGTACTCTAACTTTTTTTTTTTCATTTCTGAATAGGTGGAAGGATAATCCATAAGGAGTATTGCTTACATGCATGCTTGGCCAAAGACAAATACAATACTTGCTTCTTGCAGGTACTGTTGTATTTACATGAGTCTACTGACATCTATCCCTTTTGCCATTGGTTAGGATAAGCACATAATCACTCACCTGTATTCACCCTACCTACCAGGGAAATGGCACATAATTCTAGGATTTTCTTCTTTTTTTCCCCCCCTCTTTCATCTTTTCCTTAACTTATACAAGTGACCCAGCTTTAGGTGATAGTTATAAATAGCACCAGGTTTTCTGTCACGTCTTAAAATGATCCTGAGAGAACTGTCTGGCCCTAGATATTTACAACTCTCTTTAAATAGCAAGTGGCTTATCTCACTTTGTCTTCAGTTTTGGGTTAGTGGACAAATCTAGTACAATAGGAAACATTCTACAAGAATCTTACAATAAGATTTCCTTTGAGAGACTGAGGCAGAGATAAAGAGGTAGGAAGAGGGCTGGGAATGTAGTTCAGTAACAGAAGGTAGAGTGCTTGCATAGCATGCACAGGGGCCTGGGTTTAATCCCTAGTACTGCCTGCAATAAACCAACAAGCAAACAAATGAAATGAAAACCCAAATAAGCTAAAAACTAAGAACAAGAAGAAGAGGAGGAAAAGCAGAGAAAGAGAGAAGACAGAGGTGGGTATATATTGCTATCCTTTTGTATGAAAATTACTAACCTGATGGTCCCTTCTTTAATGATGCTTAATTTACTCTGACAAGTTTACCATTTATTCCTTCCAGGCACAGATCATACAAAAGGGAAGGAAGGTTTTTTTTAATAAGAGGTAGAGAAATGCTTTAGTGGGAAGCATACAGCAAAGAGGGCAAAGTACCCCAGGTTTAAGAAGTCGAGGTAACCGTCCTGGAGGAAACGAAGTCTGAGTAGGTGGCTGAAGCAGGAGTAGGAGTTAGGCAGGTGATGGACAAGCAGAAGAGTGTTCCTGGAAGAGACAGTAACTGTCTTTGCAAAGGACCAGAACATGGAACCTTGAAGCACTGAAGGTTCAGAATAGACTCGTGGTGCTTGTGGAGCAAACTGAGGCTCAAGTGAGTTGTCAAACATGGCTTTAAAGGAACACAAAGCAATCAGATTATGAGAAATGTTGGAGAATTATCCTGAGAGAATTAGAAAACTACTGGAGTATTTTAAATAGAGGTATCTTATCATGAAGTTTGGATTTTTTTTTTTTTTTTAATTTTAGTTTTTTGAGCTGGAGGTCTTCCTATGCAATTCAGGCTGGCCTTTAACTCACTGTGTGTCCTGGCTGGCCTTGAACTCACAACGGTTCTCCTGCCTTTGCCTCCCAAGGGCTGGAATTACAGGCATGTGGCCCTACATCCTACAAAAGTTTGGATTTTAGAAAGATTGTGGACTGAAGAGAGCAAGAAGAATAGAAAGATCAGCTGAAAAGTTGTTTAAATACAGGCGTGGCAGATAGCAGCTTCAAATACAGTTGTGTATCCTGTGAAGAGTAGTAGACCAAATATGAAATACAACACAGCCTTTGTCCAGGGCAAAAACTTTTTGTAAGTTTTAGATTTTGAAATGATAAAACACAGAACTAATAAAATAAAAAATTTAAAGCTTCAAATACTCTGATTTATCATAAACCATTGTATTACAGCAAAAAGGAAAAATGAGTTTATCACTGAGGGTGATATATGTATATTTTTTAATGAATCTTCATTAATAAAAATAATTTTTAGGTATTAAAGAACAAATTGTGATGAGAATTACTAATTCTGAGGAAGACAGCGTGATTCAGAGAAATTTTCTTGGACATTAAAATTACTTCGAGAAAAGTGAGTTAGACATAAAAAGTTACTGGACCTAACTTATGCTGCTCTAATGATGTGTTTAGATTACCTACATCTTTCTGGGCTAATCTGAATATGCCACTTTCTCTGTCAGCTTTTAATGTCTTGGTCAAGGATGTGGAGGCCTCCTGACTGTGTGTCAGGGATCAGCAGTCACCATCACCATCCTCTCCTTAGGACATAGGAGACATTCAGAAGTTTTGTTTTCCTCAATCACATGTATGTATATTGTTTCAGAAAAAAAATACAGTTCTATCTCGCTAGTTTGATTTTATCAGAATGAATTTTTCATCTGAAGTCTTAAAATATTTAATTGGAAATTATGTTTTGTTTAACCTACTACCTAAATTATAATGAACATGAAGGAGGCAACATATTTTGCTTTGTAGATTTTGAATACTTTAAGTGCTTATTATTACTGAAAGACTTAGTGTTCCTTCATTGTCTTTTCCCTTCCTCTTTCATGCAAATTTTGTTCCCCAAGTTACCACGCCCACTGGATGCAAAGTTCAGCCAATGAGAGGTATTGCAAAGCAAACAGGAAGGTTAAAGAAGGGACCCAAACCAGGGCACTTTTCTTTGTTACTGATTTTGGCAGCATTTTTCAACTGTGGGCACATCTGTGGTTACCCAGCTCCCTGGGACGCCTCTGCTGTTGTCTTGCTCCCTTTGGATGGAGTTGTGACATTTCCTTCTTTTGTCTTTTTAGTTCTAGAAGTGAAAGTGGTTTTTAGGCTTTTTACTGTTGCTAATCTGGTTTACTTCACTGTTTCCTTTTTTGGCTTCTCATCTGTCGTCACCTACATTAAATTTCCTCTATTGAAATACTCAGTAGAGCACCTCTCCTTGACTGGATACTGAATTATGTACAAGCACATGATTTACTTAAAAAAAAACTTTATAGGAAAATATCTGTCCTACAATAAATAAAATTATTGATTGAATGCATTATAAAACAAGCAGAGAAAAAAATGAACTGATCAGGTTACTTGCAGATATTCAGTCAACAGAAACTAGTAAGATCCACACTATATACTTAATTAAACTAGGTCACATGAATTGTGTATACTTAGTCATTAGAAAAGAGATTCCAGGTGTCCTTTTTTGTGACCCAGTGCTAATTGTTGAAGCATTGCAGAGGTGTGGCTGAGAGATATTTGGAAGAGGGACATTTCAAAATAAGATGTTAGAAAGTCAATTTTGGGGACTTAGCACTCAAGAAAATAGGAGATGAGAGGCTTTTTAAAAATGAACTTTTAAAGCACTCTTTGAACAGTATATTATCTGAATAAACTTACATTGGCAGCAAAAGTGTCGATTTCTATTTTTTTTTTTTTAATCAGCATCATTATCACAATGTGACAATGAAAGTTCAAAGTAGATTCTGGCTAAAAAGTAATAGCTTTCCTCCACCCATCCTGGTTTCCACAGAAGCACCAAGGTCAGTGCTTCATTGCAGCAGAGACAATGGTCTGGGCATATATTAAGAATATGCAGATTGCATGTTGCTGTGCAAATTGATTTTTCAATTTCTTTTCTCACTAAAATAATAACTTAGACCTTTTTTCTGTGCAGTCAGTAACTTTGTGCCTTCTTTTAAAAGTAGCTGCACAGTACTCTGATGTGTGGATGCAGCAAGTTTTTTTTGTCAGATTCCTTATTGATGGGCACTTGTTTTTTGGCATTGGCTTTTATTTTCACAGATGTGAGCCTTATGCAAAATAAGTACTCTGTGTGTGTGTGTGTGTGTGTGTGTGTGTGTGTGTGTGTGTTGTCGTCGTAGTTAATGTTCGTGTTTCACCTAAATATCTGCTAGAATAGATGAAAATCTTAGTAGACATGGTTTCAAATATAACTGAGTTTCTATGTAGAGACATTTGATTCTAGCATCTTTTTAAATCTTCAGGAAAATTTCTTTCAAGATGTCCATCCTAAAGAAGAGGTGTCACATACTGAACAGTTTCGCTAACTCTTTGGCTTTCATTGATTTCTGTGATTTTCATTGGTTATTCCTCAATATTATTCAGATTATTAATAAGGAGAGGTTTCCCATGATGAAGAATTTGTAGTCTATTAAATCAATAGACTGGGCCGTAAGGTAAATACTTGCCTTGAAAGAGCTACTTGTGCCAACACATAATTAAGATAAATCAATGCTTCTGATAGTTGGCTATATGTTCTAGCAGTGAGGAGGCCGTTTTCTGGAAGATTGATCATAACTTGTCAAATTATTGCTTCGGTTTTTGGGTCAGCATTACTTTTTGTTAGAAGATGGAGATGAATGGTAGAGAGCTGGCCTACCATGTATCAGGCTTTAGGCTCAAACTCCAGCCCTGCCCCTTAACTGCCCTTCTCTAGCTATATGTTACTTTTGTAGTAAGATAATCATGTTACGTTGCCTTAGGAGTTTATATGTGACTCATCTGCAGAGTTCATAAAAAAATATGAATAAAAATACAAGCTATCAATGGAAACTTCAAAGAAATAGAAGTTAAGGAAAACTTTAATGTTTACCAGTTTCACTGTTGTCATCTATAGATGCAATAGCAAATAGGTTTTCAGAGGAAGACAAAATTTGAGGTACACAAACAAATCCAACCCAGAAAGAGGTTAGAGTGTATGTGTCTTCAATTTGGTTATGAAAGCAAGAAAATGTGTAATCATATGAGAAGTGTTTTCTTTCAAAGCTGGCTGGAGTATGCCTATTTTGAAGCTACCTTGGCCAAAACTCATTTCCCAAGTTTCTTTAAAATAGTACTTCTTCAGTCTATTTTTAAGTTTCATTTTTGAGGAGAAGTAATTTAGTTACTGACTGTATTAATATAAAAAATTGAAAAGTGACCTTTGTTTGTCCCAGTGTTAATGTACTTAGCTGTTCAGAGGAGAGGAGATGGTTCTTACTTTAGGTTCTTCTAGGCAAATGAGATTTTGGCCTTTACATAGTAATTGTGTGAGAGATGATGTCCACTTTTTAAATACATGAAAATATATTTTAAATAACATTTGGTTTCTCTTTTGACCAAAGCTTACTATTATGTTCTTTCCCTTTACCCATAAATGAGAGTATATGAGAGTTCTCTAGAGTTCTTGCTTTCAACTTCCTATTGGAAATGCTTTTGTTTTTGTCCTTTTATTTTTTTATGTGAAAAGAAGTATTGCAGTAGCCTAGCAAAATTTGTGCCCTGTTTCACTGTGTCAGCTAAAATGTTAGAATTCAGAATTTTAAAAATGTTTATGGAAGAGTTAAGCACTTTCATAATTTCCTTCATTTTCACTGACATTGTATTTAAAAGAATAAAATTACCAGTTTCTTTTGAATTGTACCTTTGAGAACAGATCATTGGATCATATTGGCCAAAGACAAATGTAATATGAAAATCAAATTGCTCTTACTTATAATTCTAGAGTTGTGCAGCACCTCTGTCTTGGTTACTTTTTACTAGTTACTGAGACAAAATACCTGACACTCAAAATTAGGGAAGGAAAGGTTTATTTAGCTTACAGTTTTTGGAGGTTTCAGTCCACAATCGGCTGGCTCCAAGGCAGGGTGGCATGGCACTGGGGCAACACTTCAAGGCAGCAACCAAGCAAAAGCAGCCAGAGTGAAAGCGGGGAACCCAGCAAGCCTCTTCTCCTCCTTTATATAGTTCACAGGACACCCCCCACCCAGGGTGGGTGTAGCATCCACAAACATCCTTGCCTTCCTTTGCACAGGATGAGAATGTTTACAAAGTAAGACCCCTGGCTCCCTGCTGGCTCTCTCAGTTAAACTTCTGACCTTCTCAAATTGTAACAATGACCAGGTAACTGTGCTCTACACCCCAGGATGTAGAGCTGCTGAGTTACTTAATTAAAAGCTGCTAGACTTCTCAAGTTGACACAATGTATAAACCGTAGCAACCTCATAACCTAAAGTCACATGCGTGTTTCTGTGAGTGGAGAAGAGAGGGTTGACTTTATAGGAAGCAAAGGGCAAAAATAACAACAAAAATAAGAGTTGGTCATTTCAAAGTTACTTATTTTCCTTAGTGGTTAAAGTGGAGGAAACTTCCTTATTGTCTTGACTCAGGTTGACTGGAATTTCTGTTTTTGACAAACTGGCCTATTTAAAAGTTCAGTTTGATTACAAGCATTTAGCATAGGTGACTCCATTGTGGTCTCTCTGGAAGCTTAGGCAGGAGCCTGGTCCAACACAATGGCCTCCCACAAACTCTTTAAAACATCGTAAAAACCGTTAAAACAAATGCACATTAATTTTCTAAAGAGTCCGCCAGAAAATTTAAATCTATTCTCCATGCATCACAGCGTTTAAAATTAAAAAAAAAAACTTATTTATAAGCAATAAAGTGACTTTTAAAGATAAAACATAATGAAAAAAAAAGGATTTTTTCCTTTGAGAGAACATCTTGTTTCAAATGACAATTTTTTGCTAGGAAGTATATTTTGTTTCATAGTCAGAAAGTTGAAGCAACTTTATAAGATTGACTTTTTATTAGTTACTTAAAAAGAAGTATTTTTGGTAGTAATTTTTTTGAAGTACAGCCCAAAATAAAGCTTGTAAAACCCATTACCCTGATCTAATGCTTACTGAGGCAGATGATAATAAATGCAGTTCACTTGGTGGAAAGTGAGTCAGAGGAAATCGATCATTATTTATCTGATGATAATAAAGTACAAATAAGGCTAGATGCATTCCTACTATGAACACGTTCAAAGACTGTCCTTGTGTGTTCTCTGCTTCAGATGTACTTAACATCAGTTTGTGCCTCATAAGGCAAATTATGATATCTTTATAACATTCATAATTTAGTCACATAAGTACTTAGGAGAAATCTAAGAGTAAGCCAGACTCTGTTCTTTTATTGGGGAAGTTCTAGGAATTTTACCCAGGGCCTCCTGCATGTTAATGAGGTTCTCTACCACCCCACCTGTTTTCTTTTTTTTATTTAAAAACATGTAAAAATTATTTTGTATTAGATGCCTTCACAACCTGTTTGAAAAAGTATGATATTTACTTCCTTTTATCTCTTATTAGTCTAAAAAGCCAGAAGAACATAAAAAAAAAAAAAAATAACATAGGCATTGTGTTTATTTTAAATTTTATTTTGTTTTTATCTTTTACATTGGTGTTTTACTGTATTAACTTTACATTATCTTTGCTGATACTTTTTAATGTTCATAAATGTAGGGATACTCTTGGGTTCTTTTGAATAAAAGGCAGTCTTTCAAAAGTTGATATTTTGAAAGAAGGGAAAAGATAAGAAGGGAGAGATTTTATGTGTATTTTTATACATATATATGTGTGTGTATATATATTATATAGATAACTATACTACTAATCTCCATTCATCAAAAACAAGTTTGTGTTTTTATTGATTGATCATTTTTTTCTTGCCTAAATCTTGTAATTGGAACAGTTACTTTGAAGATAACAATATACAATATATTAACTAGTGTTAATTTCCTATTGTTTTGTTTTGAAATTTTCTATCATTTTCATCCTTTTTTCTTTATTGTTTTAAAAAAAAGTTGCTATTTTACTTTACACCACACATTTGTCATTGAGTTTTCTATAGATATATTTTAGCAGCTGGCGATTAAAATAACTATATATGGCTAGTGAGAAAAATAGAATGATCCCTTGGACTCTAAATTTTTATGGTAAAATTTTAAAAGAAAATTAACCTCTCAGATTTCCAGTTTTTTGGAGGTGTGAAGTAAGACCATATTGTAGACATTGGGAGTTATTGTATTTCAAATGCCTACCCAAGATTTCAGAGATAGACTGCTACTTAGAGAAATTTGTACTTTAGACCCTTAACACCATGTATCACTACAAAATAGAGGGATAGATACAATGGAGATTTAACTGTAAACTATATGTATACATATGTACACATTTATGTATATATACCTTATATTGATATTTTGCTTGTAATTGTCCATTTTTTTATATATCTGCCTGTCTTGTGATTTTCTGTGCCTCAGCTCAACCTTCTGACCATCTTCTAAAAGATGGACAGTGGTATATAAATTCATGTGGGTTCTACTAGAAACTGTAATGAGAAAAGACCAAAGATATCAAACGATACTTGCAAATGTACATAAATCAGTGCGGTTCTAATGCAACCTACAAAATCCCATTTGTTTACAAAAATCAATGTCTTTATTGTCTTTGAGGAGATTTATATGAACACATTTCTAGAATTTTTCGTAGTGTTTCAGTTGTTTACTGTGATTTCTGAGTGACTTTTCCAAATGCAATGAAGTCTCCGTAGTTAAACTTTTTCAAGATAAACGAAGAGCACAGTGCTTCACAGACCATAACGAAGAATCGAGATGTGAGTCCTCAGAAGTCCCTACACTCTGATGGGATTTCTTACATTTCAAATGGCATAGAAAGAAAGGTTTATAAAGCATAAAAACTTTTTTTTTACCGGTAGAATGATTGTTTCTTTCTTAACAGTCCCAGTAAGACATGTGCACATCCCCTCTCCTCTTCTTGGCAGTTATTTACCATATTGTTTTTAAGACATTGAACCATGGTAATCTCTTTTAACATGGATGAAAAAAGAACAAGGTCTATTGTTCTACTAATAAAACGTTCTATGAAATAATGAGTGATTGAATTATATATATTATGGGAGTTGTCTTTATAGTACTTTAGTAACCACTTTCTACATCAAAAGCCTTCAAACTTAAAAGATAGTCTTAATGATTTAGCAGAACTGTTATAGTACAAATTCAAGTTTGAAAGCCATTGTGGTCTAAGTTATTTTATCTAAAATTGTAGTTTTTATCGGATACAGATAATAATCAGTAATCAAAATTAATTTATACAAGGGTCAAAATATTGTTATGCATTATCACTTTCTGTCAGGTAGTCCTTCAGTTTGATTTTACTAACTGAGCACTTGCAGAAATCATTCTCATATTTATGGGAATATAAATCTGTATCCTGAAGTTGAGAAAGACATTAACCGTCTTTTAAAAGAACAGATGAATAGAAATAACTTTTTTTAAAAAAACTGTAAATCAAGTGAATAAACTGAACCTTTTCAGAAAATGAAGCTACTTTTTATTAACTTCACTAACTATAGTTTATTACATTATTTTTAGTGCCATAAATGACTAAGCAATTTATGTAAAATCACATTGGGCAGTTATGCTTGTCCAATAGCACATGTATCACCAGTTTCTATTTTTGGTGATTTTAATGTTTTTTTAATGATGATAATTAAATTTATGTGTGTGCATGAGGTCATGGGTCTGTTTTCTGCATTTCAGGCGCACGGTGTGCGTATGCTCTACCACTGAGCTCCACCCTGGTCCACGTGAGTGGGCTTGACCTGGCTGGAAATAAACAATTTATATATGTGAACAATCTATTTTCTTTACAGTTTGCCATTTTGAAGTATCCAGTGGATTGGATATTCTTTCTTGTGATATGGCTATTGACCTTATGCAAAAAAAGCCTTGTCTTGTGCTTCATTGCTATTAATTAATTTTGTCCTTTGGTTGCTACTGAACCCAGATTTTCTGTCATTGAGCACAGATTCATGAGGAATTAAAGAACATCTAGACAGTACCTGGAGACAGTCTGAAAGATTCTGGGTACCTCATGCTCATGTATAAAACTGTTTGACTGTCTCACAGAGTGGTAGACCTCCCACATCTGAAATATTGTTAATGGTGTTGAGGGAAAATGGCAGAGGCTAGAATTTTAGACTTTCTAGTTTGTAATATACCCATAGATTTGTCCTTGGTGACTCTTGTCCCAGTTTGTAACCTGTGAAACAGAAACATTGGTTTCAACCTGCTTGATTACCATCCATCAAAGCTGTTCCTTTGTGTTTTTGTTGTTGTTGTTGTTGTTGTTGTACCGGGAATCAAACTCAGGATCTCGTGCTTGCCAGGCAGAAGCTTATGCCTCTGAGCTATATCTCCGGCCCTCCTTGGTGTTCTTGACTTACCTCAGTAGGTAACAACAACCTTCATCATGTTTCTTAAGCCAAAATCATACGAGTCATCTTTGATTTCTTTCTTTAGTCACCTTTGCATCCAAATACGTTCTTTGTCTAAATTGATTTCTATCTCCCTATTTACTTACTCGGATCTCACTAATAACATCCCAGCTGGTTTCTTCCATTTCCTCTTGCCCCTTTCACTCACCTTCCACATCGATGTTTCCTGCACTGACACCTATGACAGATCAAAGACATGGCAGGCTGAGGGCTCCTGCTGTCTAGGAAGGCTTCACTCAGGAAGCACAACTTTTGCAGCCCAAAAGTAAGATTCACTCCCACAAGGGGACATTGACACATCCCTTCAGCTAAAGAAAGAGGCTAATATTAGGACAACTGTGCTTTAGATAGAACAACACATTTAATTCTCAGAACAGCTTTAGGTGGTAAATGAATATTTTCATTTTCTTGATGAGAAAAAAACATCATCTTATTTGAGAAGTCCAGTTGTAGATAAACTGAGGTTTTGTTCTGTAAATCTTTAGAAAATGAATAGGGGAATTAAAGTTGTAACATAATGGCCCAAAAGAAATCTGGCTCTTTTTTCAACTGTATTAAATTTGAGGAAGATGCCTCCAGATGACGCTTCTCAAACACTTGTGATTACATGTGTAATTGAGTGCCACTCCATTTTAGCTGTTTGTACTCTAATAAAATGGCCATTCAATACAGAGTGGGAATGTGGTTCATATTACCTATTGTTATATAGTACATGCCCTAAATTTATCATCCAACAGAAACTAATGTGTTGTTCATAACATGGTAAAATAAGCTAATTATTTCATCAGCTGTCCATTATAGAAAAATGTCCTTCCTTCTGTCATGTTGTTCCTTAAGTTTACTAACCATGCCTACATACCTGTTTTTCATGTTGAGTTGTAAGCTCCTTGACATAGAAATGCGTATATATTTTTCTTTTATCCTGGAGTGCCCCGTCCAAAACTAGGAATAATTATATATTTAGTAGATAGACGTTGGAATAAATTACCTGTTTTACTGCTGCTGATTCAATTTCAGGCCCACAGTGTCCCCTAATCGCTTTCAAATTTGATCTTATGTGTACTTTCCTGGCATATCTCTTCAATGTACCATCCCCCCAAAAAAGAAAGAAAAATACATAAATATGTTACCTTTTAGTCCTTTAAATGTCAGTTAGTTTATGTAAGTAAGGCAAGTTACCAATTTAGCAAGGATGTTTTAAGTCATTTTGTTTTCTGCAGTACTGTAGCATACATTTCTAAAGACCTACATAGTAAGAGCTGGTGTTGCAACAAAGAGGAACTTTTGAGACTTTTTTCTTAGAATCATTTTTCTCATGTAAATAACTTATTTTTTAATACGATTACTGCTGTTCTTATTGAAGTTGCTTTGTAATGAAAAGATACATCGTACAACATAATCTTTTATTTAACAGTTACTAACAAACTTTTATTTAAAAAGGGACAATATAATGTTGGTGTCATTCATGGTAATTATTTGGAGAAGGAATTCTTAATTTGGCAAACTTCCCTATAATGACTGAATTTAGTAAATTTTACATTCAAAGATGCTTGTTTTAATTCCCCATAGGACAGTTTACAAAGACTCTAATGTAACAGTACAATGAAAAGAAAAATGACAATGAGTATGACTTTTGGAAAGACTTTTTCCTTTCTCCTCTCCCCTCTCCTTCCCTTCACTTCCCTTCCCTGTACTGGGGATTTAATCCAGAGTCTTCACATTGAGATACATCTCCACCCCTTTTTAAATTTTGAGATAGGATTTTGTTAAGTTGTCACAGCTGAGCTCACACTTGTGATTCTTCTGCAACAACTTCCCAGAGTGCTGAGATTACAGGCATGCACCACCCTGCCTGATTTATCTCTTTATTTTATAATGAATTTCGTCAGTGTCGTAAAGGTCACATAGCGCTATATTACTAGAGTTAAGAATTAATTCTATTTCTCTATTATTATTTTTTTTATTTAAGAGAAAATGGACACAGAAAAGAAAAACAAAAAGCAAAAGAGACAAACAAGCAACAACAACAACAAATCCAATATAATAACATTATAGGTTTACAAAGTGAGATGATTGGAATTTGACAGTGGTTGTAATATTGCATATTGTTACCTTCACAGGGGTTGTTTAGATTAACAGATATAGACATGTAAAATTGATCTAATCATATGAGTAGTCACTGTTCTTTTTCAATAACTAATGCATTTAGTAGTATAGTCATTTTAACTATCTTATGTATACCTATATACAAATTTATGTCTTTTTCCTTATCCCTTCCTTCTTTCCTCCTTTCCCCTTGTAATACCTCTTGTTATCTTCAAAATAACTGCTCATACCATCAGGCACAATACAATGAAACAAAATAGTACAGGATAAAACCAATGAAAAACAAAACAATGGAAGTAATACATAGTAAAACAACACTGATTTCTATAATGCCTCATGTTATCTTCTAAGCAGTTGCTTATATCATCAGTCATAATACACTAAACAAACCAAAGTAGGATAAAATCACTCAAAACAAAACAATGAAAACAATATAGGGTTTCAAAACAAGGTGATCAGTTACCAATAATGGCTACCATAATGTGTTTTGTTATCTTTACAATAGCTGTCTGTGCCATCAAATATAATAAAATTAGGCAAACCAAAATAGAATAAGATCAAACTAAATAGGTCAGTGAAAACAATACAGGACTCAAATCCCAGTGATAGATTAACAACTGCCTTCCCTTTTTAGACACTTCCTCCCCCTTCAGTTTTACAATATGTATTGTGTATTTTGAATACTACTAATTCCTTTAGTTTTTTTTTCTTTTTTTTTTTTTTGGTGTGTGTGTGTGTGTGTGTGTGTTAGGGAGATAACATGATGCTTACCCATGTGGCTCTAGGCCATTTCATCCATGAACATGATCTTAAGTTGTACCCATTTACCTATAAGAGGCTTGAGGTTATTTTTCTTTATAGCTGAGTAGCTTTCCATTAGATAAAATTGTCATATCTTTCTTGTCCTCTATGTAGCTAATGGGCAAGCTACCCACACTTCTTCCTGGTTCCCTGTCACATACAGCATTGTTCTCTCTCCTTTGACTTTCAGTCTATGAACCCTCTTTTGAGTTTAATGTGTTTCTTATATAAAGCATATTGGTGGATGCTGTCTCCTGATCCACTCTGCCTGTGTTTCTTTCCATTGGTGGATTGAGACCCTCTACGTTAATGGCTAAGGCCAACATGCATTGCCTTGTCTCCGCCATGCCACTTTCCTGCAGTTAGCTGCCCACGTTTCCTCTCTACTCAGTTGTCTGCCCCACTCGGCAATATCCCTCTGTCACTGTTTCTGGAGCTGTGGTCTTTTTTATCTCTCTCTAGAATGTCCTTCAGTATTCTTTGTAGGGCTGGCTTGGTGTTCATAAATTCCTTCAGTTGTTCTTTGTCCTGGAAGTATCTTGTTTCTCCATTAATTTTGAAAGATAGTTTTGCAGGATATATCAATCTGGGTTGGAAGTTGTTTTCTTTCAGGGCTTGAAATACTTCACTCCAATCTCTTCTTGACCTGATGGTTTGTGTTGCGAAGTCTGTTGTGATTCTGATGGGTTTTCTTTTGTAGGTGATCTGTTTCCTTTCTTTAAGAGCTTTTAATATTGTGTTCTTGTGTTAAATTTCTGGGATCTTGATTATTATATGTCTGGGTGTAGGTTGATTTTGATTATGGTTAGCTGGAGTTCTGTATGCTTCACTTATCTGAAAGTCACTTCCTTTTCCCATGCTTGGGAAGTTTTCTAAGATTATTTCTGTAAATAGGCTTTTAATTTCATTTGTACTGACCCCAGCTTTTTCACTCACACCTTTTATTCTTAAGTTATGTTTCTTTGGGTTGTCTTGCAGCCATTGTATTGTTACTTCCAGGTTCCTAGTTATTTTTAAGAGCTCTTTCTTTTCACAATCACAAGCTGCAAACCTGTCTTTAAGGTTTGAAAGTCTATCTTTAGTTTCTTTCAAGTGGTTTTGCCAACTTTCATTGGAGTTTTTGATTTCCTGGTTATCTCTTTGAATCTGTTTCATGTATTCTAAATCTTTTTTGTATTGTTCATTCCAGGTTTCCCACGTTTTCCTATGCTCCATTTTTTTCATCTATGTCTCCTTTAGAGTTGCCTAGCAGTTCTTTTGTTATGTTTTTCATTTCTTCTTTTAGTTGAGTTAGTATTTCTGTTCTGATTTCTTTTATAGCTTCTTGAAGTTGTTTCTTTACTTCAGTTGCCATCACCTCAGAAACTTCAGTTGTGAGACTCCTGATCTCTTCTGTGTTTGCATCTCCTGGACTTGCTCTGTTTGGATTGGAGGCCAGAGACTGCCTTTTGCATCTTTGTCTTGACATATTCCTGGGTTCTTATGGGCAAACGGGTACTGGGGACCCAGGCATTCCTCTCATTGGCTGCAATTTCTCTGATGTGAGACTTTCTTCTAGCCAGTGCTGATTATGGATATCTGATGGTTGCCACTGGGTGTGCTGTTATGGCGCTATCCCCTGCCATTCCCCAGCCCACCTTGGCTCCCTGATGGCTGGTACAAGTGCGTGCAGGGGTGGGGCCGCTGCCCATGAACCTGGGCTGGTGGGCCGGTCACCTGCGGACTCTCCACCACCACCCCTGGAGCACGTGCAGGGCCACTATCTCCAGACCAAGCCGGTCACCAGTAGGGACCCTCCGAGGTGGGCCCCAGGATGCACGTAGTGGGTAGGGCTCAGCCTGAGCAACCTCCACGGGTCTGTGGCCAGCTAGGAGTCCCCAGCTCAACCTTAAGATGTCTCCCAGCCAATCTCTTTCTGTGGCAAGAGGGTGAAGACCTCTGTACATTCACTGTCAGCCAGTTCAGTTCTCCAGGTCTGCTCCCCCTGTCCACTGCACTCTCCTCCTATGCTGCCTCTCTCGGCAGAAACCTTCGGGGTTGCTGCCGCCACCATGGCCCCTTGATCATGCGTCCCCAGGTTCCACACAGTGGGTCCAGCTCTGGGCAGGGGCACCGCCAGCTACCACCTTCTTTGTTTAAGTGTTTCTTTTTACTCTTTCTGTGGGCTTCAATTCTCGCTTTAGATTCTTCCTGAGTCCAGAGGACCCACTTCCTTCCTTCTTGTCTTCCCCACGTTGCTGTATCCCAGCATCTGGATAGTATCTCTCAGGGAGGTTGTTTACTCTGCTGCTTACTCTTCCGCCGTCTTGTTCTTCTCCCCTGTATTATCATTTGAAGTAAAAACTGGAAGAACATTCACAATCATGCACTAGGACCAAGATTAAATTTCTAAAGTTACCTGAAATTTGGACTAGAAAAGCAAGTGTGGCCGATTGTTAGGTTTGTCAGTATCAATTAGGCCTTGCATACTGTGGGTATGTTTCACTCTATCTGCTCGGCAACATTTGATTTGGTTTTTGTCAGATTTATAAGTTAGGAGATCTTCAGGTAGATTTTAGTTGTTTTTTGAAGGAATAAATTGGTTGCAATTTTTTTGCTTTTGTCATATTAATTGTAAGAATAATATACCTTGCTAAAAAGTTTATTTTCCTGCTTTCAGCTCTTGAAAAATTTCAAGCAAAAAGTAATGTTTTAAATATTTCTGTCCTCTTCAAAAAATAGCATTTGATGAATCTACATGATTAAAATTCAAATGTAAAAATGAAATTTATATTTTTGTAAATGGTGGTTTGTAATTTGGAATTGTAAAACTGGAATAGTTTTCCCCATTTTACCTTTCATTTCTACAACATGTTTAGTTTCTGTTTAATTTTCACTTGGCAATGGCTCTAGAAATTTTATTTTCATTTTTTAGAGCTTCAGAGAGCATATTTGAGTTATTAGTGATGATAAATAGGCACATAAAAGTTCTAATCTAGTTTCTGGATAAGCATTTTTAGATAAGAGACTTGATTAAAATTAGGTGCATGGTATATTTTTAATGTAATAACACAATAACAGACAATATTATCTGTTCTTTTGAAAGGCAGAATCTTTATAGAGTTTTTTTTTTCCTGTAACCAGGTCAAGATAGTTTCCATCCCATAATAGTTATGTTAATTCCACAAAGTTTCTGATTTAAAAAGAAAAACATACCAAAAGGCACCACCCCTTTAGAATACAGCCACAAATCTGGAATTCAGAAAAATTGTCTTTAGAAGAAGAACCTTGTTCATGTACCTGTGAAAGAAAAATCCCACAGGTTTTTAAAAGCTCATTTACTCTGATCTTAAAGTGAGTTTTAGCCACATTTGTCTTCTGCTCCACCTCTTCAGTGTAGTTTTGAGTCTACAAATTGGGACTTGAGTGTCTAGAGGCACCTGGAAACAGCAGGAAATGGCCCAAGGACCTTATCACTGGTTGGAGGCAATCCTGTGAGGAGTGAGGACTCTGATAGACATTGAAAAGGAATAACGGGGCACAAAATCTTAGTTCCACAAACATACTGACTGGTGTTCACCATGCCAATTTGTAGTATAAGGCAATAAACTAAATGAATTCCCTTCTGACTCATTTAACTCTCAGTCTGGGCTAACACTAATCAAATAAATTGAAAAGTTTAGCATTTGTTCATTTGAAGAAGAAATGCAGTCCACAAAGCGTTTCCTGTCTCAGGGTCTTCTAGTAAATTGGGATGGCCAAAACATAAATAATTAACATCAGGTGGGCTGCATAAATGTGGACCAGAAATGAGGTCTCCTGGTGCTCACTAGGGAGTGTCTAGTCTTATGGGAGGAGTGACCTTAGGCAGAGGAAGCAGGGTGTTGTGCCCAGGCCGACTAGTTTGAGGTCACTGAGAAGCCCAAGGAGTTAAGGAGCTTGCAAGGATATGGAATAGAACAGAGGTCCCAAAACTTGTTTTTTAAAGGTGTAATTGGTAAGTATCTTAGGGCGTGCAGACACGTGGCCCCTAAACTGTACTTCAAAGCTTCAGGGCTGTGGAGTTGTGGAAAAGCAGCCCTAGACAACAGGTAGATGAGCAGCCATGAATGTGTTTAATGTCCTTTATTTACATAAATTGGTCTGATTTGCCCACAGGCCCCTGTTTGTGAAACTCTGGTGTGAAGAGAGGTTGCTTTAGTACTAAAGCCCTCTATTCCTTTGAGTAATGTAGTGATTGCTTTGGTTAATATCTTCATAAGATTGATCTGCATGATACAATGTAATTAGAATTGTAGACTTTTGTGCACCTCCTCTTGTTAAGTTTTCTGTTTTAAAAATATTATAGTTTTACCACGTTTTAATATCTGATCTCTGTTTTCTGTCATGAAGAATCTTAACGTTTCTTGCTTACAGTTGATAGCATTGACCTACAAAGTATAATTAGTGTCTGTCGTTTGTTATATTTTCTTTTCCTGTCTTGTTAGTGCCGTATTGTAGTAGAAGAGAATATCCTGAGGTCATAAAGGTATCACCAAGCAGTGAGATCTGAGCTGGAAGGCTGTGAAAGCAGAAATCGTATTTTGGGATATAACACATAGCCCATAAGCAAAGGACTGGGTCTACAGCTCAGTGACAGAGTGCTTAGCTAGCATGTGTGAGGTCCTGGCTTCAGTTTGCAGCACTAGCGAAAAAGAAAAATGGAATAAAAAATAATGTGAAAGACAATGTAATACTAACTGAGCTCCAAGTAGTTCAGATCTTGAGTAAACATAGCATTTAGGGAGTATATAAGCTTATGCTTTTTTTTTTTTTTTTTTTTTTTTTTTTTTTTTTTTTTTTTTTTTTTTTTTTTTTTTTTGTATTTTTGTTTGTTTGTTTTTGGTTTTTGGTTGTTGTTGTTTATTTGTTTGGGGAGGATACTGGACAATGAAGCCATGGCCTGACACATGCTAGGCAAGCACTCTACCACTTAGTTACACCCCAGCCCATTTTAAAATTTATTTTGAACGTGTCTCGTATTGTTGCCTTCAACCTTGTGATCCTCCTGTCTCCACCTCCCAGGTAGCTGAAATTAAAGGTATAAACCCTTACACTCAGTTTATCCTTTGTTTTCAAGTGTCTTAATTGACGTTCTGTAAACTACAGAAAGTTCTCGCTCTTCCATGGAGACCTGATTCCTTTCTCAGCCAAAATGACATTTTTAAAATGTGAGTGTAATCATATCATACCTATTTTCAATGGCTTCCCTTCTTACAAGCCCAAATTCTTGCTATCTCTTGGAAGTCCAGTGTTGCTTGGTTTCTCACTCCATTCAGACCTTGAGGCCTCCTGTGTTTCCTGCTCCACCTCTACTGCCCTTGGAATTCCTCACATCCGTCTCAGAGGCTGCCTTTCCTGGATCCTCTGTGGGCAGCACCCTTCGCTAGGATACCAGCCTTATCCAGATTTCAGGCTGAATCTCACTTTACGAGACAAACCTCCTATGAACAGCCCTTTTGGGTAGCTCTTCCTCCTGTGTCATTCTTGGGATCCTTTTCCCTTATCTTTTTCTGTTAGATCATCTTTCTTTAGGAAACTAACTGATACTGCTTTGGACTGCAAAGTCATTGAGAACCAAATAGATATAACTGGAACCAAGGCTGAGAAGTTATGAGCAGTGTGTAGCACAGAATAAATTCTGGATAACTCAAGCCAGAAATAATGTTAAAATAATTAGTAGAAGCTTTATACTTTCTTTTATTTTTCTTCCTTCTCTTTTACTTTTGGCTGCCTAGAATAGCTTCATGCCATGCCCATATGAAAAGTCTAGCTTTATGTAAGGAATACTGAACTTTTAAGGTTAAGTTTTTTGTCCATATTGCCCCCATAGAGAAAAAAAAGATTTTTCACTTTTTATTAGTCTTCAAATAATTTTATGTGATTATCCATGTAGAATATAATTTGCTGTTGAAAAAAGAGGTTGTAGAATAAGTAATTTAATTAAATTTAGTTTAAGTTCATGCTTTTCCAAAACCAGGGGTAAAGTCAGTGTAACTCTTATGACCCATTAAGAGTCTAAGATTCATGAGAAATACCCATTAATACTGTTTCACACTTGAAGGTCAAAGGAAAATGCCAACAGAATTATTACTGTTTTATCGTGAAGTTCTTTATGCCAGATAAAGTAGTAAGAAAAGTAGCAAGTAGATTATATAAAATGAGGATGTATTAACTGTATGTGTGTCTGTTTGGGAAGGGAGAAAATTCCAGCTCCCAGGAAGGATAAACCAAACAACTATTTTATGTCAGATAAATGTTCCATGTACCCCGATTACTTCTGGGGCACAAGATGCAGTGCATGATTATCTAAATGAAATTTGGGAGAAACTAAACACAAGAGTGTTCTTAGTCATTCTAGACAAGTCAGGAAAATTCTCTTACTCTGTCTGTCTGTCTCTCTCTCTCTCTCTCTCTCTCTCTCTCTCTCTCTCTCTGCATGTGTTTATATATATATGAAACTGAACCACAATAGTGAATTATTTGAAAGAGAATGCTTCAATAACATACTGCTGCGTATGTTTTAATTTTTTTCAGTTTTCTTATTAAATAGCATATTTATGCCTAAAGAAAACTACTCTGGTCACCTTAATGTTGTATGCTAAGGGTTACTTTGTTGGCCTATCCAGCTTTTTCTCATAGGTAGGACTTGGTATTCTGGGTTAGCTGGAATTTTTATTTGGCATGTACTTTATTCAAAAATGTGAGGAAAAACATAGAATTATGGGAAATTTTGTTGTCTATGGTATGAAATATGGTAATAAAAAGACCTTCTGAGAAAGGAACAAAACAATTTTAAATTGATAATTGATAATTTGATGAATTTTTTAAAATAGAAAATGTTATTTCTGCAGTATGAATGACAAGGCACTGAACAGTCATGCTACTGAAAAACAATGAAAAAAGTAAGAAAAACTCTCTAGATTCTCCCACCCTTCTTAGTTGCTTTGTTACCCCTAGCAACAAAGTCACACATGTGTGCATGCACTCACACTCAAACTTCATCTTAAAGCCATAAATTGGAATTATTCTTAAATCAGTTAATAGTGGAGCAAAGGCTGATCACAGTTGAGAATGAAATAGAATTTTTATAACTACAAATATAGTTGATTCAGTGGTTAGATTATACTTGTTCTGCTTTTTTGCAGTGTAGGAGATCAAAAGCAGGGCCTTGTGCTTGCTGGATAAGCACTGTACCACTGGCTACATCCCTAGCCCAAACTGTACTGTTAACTTTGAAAAGAGATGAAGATAAGACCTTTATAATAAATAGCAAGAAATATACCGCTTTACAAAGAAAACACCAAGTTTTCACTGTCAACAAGGGCCGCTCAGGACAGTGGGGTAATATTTTCAAAGCTTGAGAGAAAATGTCCACATAAAGTTGTATGAGAACTTGCCATAATTCTGCAAAATGTTTTCCAAAATACAAGCAAAAATAAGGACATTTTTGAATGAGCAAGTACTAAGACACCTAAATAAAGTAAAGGCAATTCTAACATTCATAATACTTGAGGAATAAAGAGAAAAATTTCAAAAAGATGATCTGAAAAGTAAAGAGGAATGATAACTAAAATGGGTAACTATTTCATAAGTTCATACCCATTTTCTTCTTACAATACTACTACTAATATTTGACTCGTAGGATTTTTATAAAGCAATAAAACTAAAACATTGGGCTATAATAACATTTTAAATTCAGAGAAAGATATTGGGAGTTAGTTTCCTAATGTCCTTATATTGGTTGTCTGTGACCTTATTAATTAATAATTCTGGGTTTAAAAAAATGAAAAGAATAAAAGAGTAAGAATACATTACATAATTTCTCAAACTAGCAGTGTAAGGGAAAAGTACAAAGTATAAGACAAGCAAACAGTAAAATAATTTTCTTCTCTCTATCTGAAGTTAGAGCAAATACATAGAAAGACAGGACAAATAAAAACCAAAACAATGGTAACAGTAAATCAGAATATAACTGCTTATAATAGATACAAATGAACCCAGTGACCAGAATTCTGGCTGTCCCCCAAGAGTTCTTGTTGACCTGAGTCCAACATGCATATGCCCCGTGGTCCATGGAGCTGTGACTGTGGTGGGTTTCACTCCTGCGCTTCGATTACACTGCATGGCACAGTTGACCTGAAGAGAGTGTTTCTGATCCAGTTGCATCTCAGGGGATCTGACCTACTCATATGAGCCTTTAAAAGGAAAGAGGTGTTAACCTGAAGGAATGTCTTATAAAGGAAAAACCTTGGAAAGTCTAGTCTTAGAATCAGAAGGTAACCTCTGACAACTGAGAACAGTTTCAGCTAAAATATGTTAGACTCTGAACCTGAGTCCGTGGGATAATAAATCTGTGTTGTTTTAGGACAATACATGTATGTGATAATAGAAAACCAGTATGGCGGACTACATGTGAAAGACAAAAATATTCGTAAGTTTGGATTTAAAAGGGTAACTATCCATGATTCACAAAAGACCATATTAACATCAAAACAAAATTTGAAAAGTAGAAGGACATTGAGAAGTTTGCCATGCAGATGTATCCATTTTATTTCAGACCATTCCAATATTAGGTAGAAAAGAGAGTTTTACTATGTAATTTATGAGGACAATATAGCCAGTTGAAACTTTAGCAGTTTTAAAAGTAGTATGAGAATATATTAAACAAGATGGTATGAACATAAAAACCACA
Source organism: Dasyprocta punctata (assembly GCA_004363535.1). Taxonomy (NCBI): domain Eukaryota; kingdom Metazoa; phylum Chordata; class Mammalia; order Rodentia; family Dasyproctidae; genus Dasyprocta; species Dasyprocta punctata. The sequence continues at coordinate 51,652 of RJWM01008266.1, read as the reverse complement.
TAGAGGTGAATTTCAGTTCACTTTTGTCAGTTGTTTTTGTGTCAAGCAGGAGATACAAATACAGATTAGTGATTTATACAGTACAGTAAGATAAAAAGAATAAACATATACACATCCTTGTATTCAACAATTTAGAAAGTAGGAATTTTTTAAAGATATAAAATAATTATAAAGTGGGGCACACAGTAAGTGAAATTCAGATTTCTAAAAATTCTTGTCAGAGTACATTTTCTAATTACTGCATATAATTAGAAGATAATGGCATTAAAAATATTGAAATTTAGCATCTTCATGAAGTATTTATGAGTCTGGCAAAAAGTATAGTGGAAATTTATGGAAATATTTAGAACTGTATGATAAAACTATTATATATTTAAATTTGTAGTATGTTGTAAAACTAGCGTTTATAAACTTAAAAGGGAATTCATATAAATATTAAAAAAGAAATGCTAATCGTGGGCATTTGTTTTATTATATTGCATAACTTCCCTGGGTTAATTGGGTTCATTTGCATATATCAAATATTACAAAAGTTAATTTATTCAAATTATCTTTTAAACACATTGAATGGTCTGTGATCTTTTTAATTCGGCAATGATTATTCTGTTCTCTTCGTTTAAGCTCTGTTTTGCAAATGGAACATGAAAAATTAAAATGACCAATATTGATACAATTTGAGTAAATAATAATCAAATTGTTTTGAGGATTTTTTTGGTATGTCTCATCATTGAACTGTTCAATAGAAGTATGATATTAGCTGTGGCTCTAAATATTTGCAACTTTATAAGGGCTAAGAACTTTATTAATTAACTAATGAATTTTGAGGCCAAGTCTCATGTATTGCCCAGATTATCTTTGAACTCCTTGACTCAGGTGATCCTTCTGCCTCAATCTACCAAGTGTCTGGGATTTTGAGATGAATGTCATTGTACCTGACTTTAAAATCTGTAGATTGTTGTAGTTTCCTTTAGTTTGTATCCTATTCAGAGAACATTTTAGCGAGGTCTTATTTAAATCAATCAAAAGCTGATGTCCATTTCTCATGTTGGTTGTTTTGAATGTGTGGTGGATTGACAGCTGTTGGTCAACTTGTAATATCCAAGTGAATTGAATTAGCATGGTGCTGTATGTGGAGGTCCACCTGAGGATTGTTGCCAATAACAGAGAAAGGAGAATGGAAGAGGAAGAGGTGGTATTGTTGGTTCTCCTGTTGCCTCTGGTTTTCCTGGAAGAGCTTGTTGAGCTTCTTGCCTGACACAAACTTAGCTGTTGTCATTGTCGGAGGAGCTCAGGACCTTGTCATTGCTGAGAATGGCTGCAGTTCACTTTGGGGGAGCTCTGGTCCTTACTTTGAGCATCTCTTCCTGGCTTTCGAGGGAAAGATGTGTGCTGTTCAGTTTCCTGGAGAAGTTTGTCACACTGGCTTCCTGATATGAACCTGGCTGTTCTCATTGTCAGAGGAGCTCGGGACCTCATTGTCACTGAGGATGGCTGCAGTACTTTTGTGGGGAGCTCTGGTACTTACTTTGAGTGTTGCTTTCTGCCTCCAATGCAGATCCCTCAGCCTACTGGCACAGTTCCTTCATCCTGCTCGCACAGACTTCCTAGGTTCTGTTGCTGACCTTTGGACCTTCCTAGCACAGATCCATGAAGCAGACTTGCATGAGTCATTGTCATGGACTGTAGGCCTCCAGTTGGACCTGGGGGCATTGTCATGGGCTCTAGGTCTTCAACTGGACTCATGCAGGATATTGCCATGGGATTCAGGCCCTCAGCTGAGTTCTTTGGGTCTTCAGTATGTGAACAGATTTCCTGCACTTTTTTGTGTTTGACTCATTGGGTGACTATTATAAAATAATTCTCTAATTTATATGTCCTGTATTAAATTGTTTCCCTTTCAAACCCTGACTACTACAGCATTCAATGACTTCAACTGTTAGTGTTTTAACACTGTCAGTGAAGATAGGGCATTTGCTAATGTGATGGGCGATATAATAGAAAAAGATGTGGTTGGGTAATTCTCAAGTCCACATGGCTATTTACTATACTTTTCGTGAAGACAGTGCTCGCTTCTGAAGAAAGTAAGTCTGTTTTGGGACTGATTATAAATCTCAGTAGACTGAGATCACCTTATTTTTCTAAATAACTGAATTCGTAAGGATTGAATTTTATTGTAAAGATGACATTTTGATGTATTTTCTTTTACATGGATATTTGGCTTTCTAATAAGTTTCACTAATTGATTTATAATGTATTCTAATTTATTGCATGCATAATTGCTTAAACTTATTGAATAGGCACAAAATGTTTCACAGGCAGAAGTCTCCCTATTCAGTCTCTCTGCCCCAGACCAGTGTGGTCTTTCTCTTTTGATAACAAGAATGATTACTTACGTCGAACTGCCTGTTTTCTCCATAAGAAGCAATATATCTTGTGTCTATAAAGTAATTGCAAAGTCAGATACTCACTCAATCCAAAAATACCTTATTTGAAATCATCACAGTATGAGCAAAGCTCAGTAATAAAAATTGAGAATGCTACTTCCTTATTAAGTAGCCCACACCTCCCAAGTCTGTCCTTGACCTCATCAGAATTCTCTGCTGTGAACAGTCCCTGACTTTGCCTTTCCATTATAGCCTTTGGTCTCCGCCTTGCTTTTGCTAAACAAGTTTACTTGTGTTTATTTGCATTTTTAATGAATTATTTGCTTCAGTGCTTCTTTTTTTTTTTTTTTTTTTTTTTTTTTTTTTTTTTTTTTTTTTTTTTTTTTTTTTTTTTTTTTTTTTTTTTTTTTTTTTTTTTTTTTTTTTTTTTTTTTTTTTTTTTTTGGAGTGGTGCCATATGTTTATTTATTCAAATGATAGATTCTGACTGCCTTCTTAAATGCTGTAGTCGGGCTTTCAAGTACATTATTCACCCATGTGAATTATTTTGAGATATTTTAGAAATGCATTATTAGGTCATTTTACTTACAGTTTATAATGCAATGTTTCCTTTGTTTAGAGAGCAGTATGAATCTCTTCATATCTCATCTCCTTTACATAGGACAGGAATAGACCACAGTCAACTTCATTTGTTAGTTTTTAGACAAAACATTTCACTAAAGAGTTTAAACTGAGCACAGCTTCATATAGTTTTCAGAAAAATTCACAAAAACAAATGCAGATGTAAAGAGTAATAAAGTAGGCTTTTAGTATCTCATTTCCCAGTACCTTGATAACAAAATAAAATTTTTGTCACTTGGAGCCTTCTGTGTACATTGATTTTACAGTTGTGTATAAGATGCATATGGCTTCTCAGCATCTGACAGAGTTTTGAGAACTGCATCTGTTTAAAATTATGCTAATAATGATATTATAGAAATCTCAAATCATACTTAATAAAGCTTTGTCAGGAAACTTCATTTGTCTGACAAATGATTTTCAGAACTCATTTCAAATTAGCACTTATTCTTCCTCTTGTTTACTTTAGAAGTTGAGTTTACTAAAGTCATTGCCTTGATTGTTTTTTTTGGGGGGGAGGAAGGAAGATGTGAATTAAACTCAAAAGCCCTAATACAGAGTTAGACCTCCAGCCCTTCTCTAAGTGAAATTCTCATTACACAGAGCTAGACCTCCAGCCCTTTTCTAAGTGAAATTCTCATTTAACAAGGGAAGAGATGAGAGCAAAACTGGTGCAACTGATCATTGATTAGGCTGTTTTAACAGGCCATTATTGGTGGTAGATCCCTATAATCCCAGTACTTGGGAGGCTGAGAGGGGGATCATTGCAAGTTCGAGACTAGCGTGGGCTACAAAGTAAGCTCAAAGCCAGCCTGAACTGCATACTGAGTACCTGTCTCAAAAAACAAAAGCAAAATAAAAAAAATAAATAAATAACAGGCCATTATCAAATGGCCAAGGTAATAAAGCTAGCTATTTACATCATTTCCTAAACCCATCAGAATGCTCTAGGGTAAAGTTAATGTAATTAGGTTTTTATCCTTGATTTTAAATATGAATTCTATTTACATTTATTCTCTCTGTCTCTCTCTCACACATGCACCCTTGACATAGTAGAGATTTTTCCTTTAGGCTTAAAATCAAGAAAATATGGCAGATTAAATGGTGAGTGCTATGAACAAAGGTGACAGCTAAAAGAAAAATGAGCAGAGAGAAAAATAAGCACCTGAGAACATCACACTTCATTTCATAAACATGCCAGGTATTTGCAATGTACCAGAGAACAGACTGTTATGAGAGTTTATTTATTTCTTCAACTTCTGACGGTTCTTTCCATAGTTGAATCTAAGGACTTTTACTCCTAAAAGTTTGACTGCTGTGTTCTATAACACTGTCTAAATTTTTCAGATGATACTAAACATCAATATTCTGTTGCTCGTCCCACTAGTGCTCCAGCATAAACTTGTAAGATGTGTTAGCTATGTGAGTTGAGACAAACATTTAAAAGGAAGTGGAGAAATGACCAATCAGAATGGATTCTACCCAGGAATAATGGAGTTTCACACTGATCAGTAACCTGTGATCATCATGAAGAGTGACTTCTTAGGTGCTCCCATATTTATTCCCTTTCTGTCTACCCAGTGGCTTTTCAATCTGTCTGACCCAGGTTCCTGTTTTATCTTAGACAATGATTGAAATTTCCTGCAGCTTCCTGTCTCAACAAAGGTCTTCCTGTTCCCAGTTCTTGTGTGAGGAGTTAGCCACCTTACACTGTGAAAAATCTAGGTTACCAGTAAACCACTAAACTGTCTAAAAGCCTGAATGTTCAAAATATGATATGGTGCTAATAGTTTGATTGTTTTATTCCATATGTTTGTCATTCCTATTGGAAGAGATTTGAAAACCTAAATGTGAAACTTCAGCTAATCAGTTTACTGAGGGCAAAAGGGAGTGGTGCTGACATACAAATGAATTTTAAGATATTTGTAGTTGGCTGTCCAAACATGGGGAAAACCCAGATTAAAAATATAGTCCGTCACCATGCATCAGACATGTTGGATAACTTCCCATTGTATAGGGCACAGCACCAAGTACACACAGCCATCTTCTGTCCTGAAACATGTAGTTTACAAGAGGAATAAGAAGCTTTATAGGAAATTTTGCTTTGACTCTAGTCTTAATGTGATTATTTTCATGGACCCTACAAAGATGTAACATTTCTCTTTTTTTAATTTTTTTATTTTGAAGAGAATAAGACCAAATGAAATACAACTTCAATCAAAACAAAACAATGAACACGGTACATGACTTCCAGAAAAGATAAAAGGAAATCAATAATGGGTACCATAATGCTTCTTGTTAGTTTCACAATAACTGCCCATACCATCAGGCATAATAAAATCATACAAAATAGTACAGAATAAAACCAATAAAAATAAAACAGTGGAAGCAATACAGGACTTCAAAACAATAGTAAAACAGCAGTGGCTAACATAATGCCTCTTGTTATCATCAAAGTAGTTGCCTGTACTATGAGACATGATACAATCAAAAAAACCAAAATAGAATAAAATCAATCAAAAAAAATGAAAACAATATAGGGCTTCATAACAAAGGCAATAGTAAGTCAATAATGGCTATTATAATATATTTTATCTTTGAAACAGCTGTCCATGCCATCAGATATAATAAAATTAGAAAAACTGAAACAATAGAACCGAATTAAACAGAACAATGAAAAGAATGCAGAATTCAAATCATGATAATAGATTAACGATGGCCACTGCCTTACCTTTTTAGACACTTCCTCCCCTTTCACTTTTACAATATGTGTTGTGCATTTTGGACCCCACTAACTCCTTTATCTAGGAAGACAACACGATGTTCACCCATGTGACTGAATCATTTCATCCATGAGCATGATCTCAGATTGTATCCATTTACCTGTAAGAGCCTAGAGGTTATCTTTCTTTATACCTGAATAGCTTTCCATTGTATAAAAATGCCATGTCTTTCTTATTCTCTCTACAACTGATGGGCAAGCTACCCCCACTTCTTTCTGGTTCAGTGTCACATGGAACATTGTTCTCTCTCCTTAAGACTTTCAGTTTGTGAACCCTCTTTCGAGTTAAATGTGTTTCTTGTGTGAAGCATATTGATGGATCCTGTCTCCTGATCCACTCTGCCTGTGTTTCTTTTTATTGGTGAATTGAGGCCATCTACATTAATCATTATGGCTAACGTGTACTGCCTCATCTCTGCTATGCTATTTTCCTGCCATTGGCTTCCTACTTTTCCTCTCCATTCAGTTGCCTGCCCCACTTGGTGATCCCTCCTTGGCGCTCTACCTGGAACCGGGGTCTTTTTTTAATCTCTTTCTAGAATGTCCTTCAGTATTCTTTGTAGGGTTGGTTTGGTGGTCATGAATTCTTTCAGTAGTTGTTTGTCATGGAAGTATCTTGTTTCTCCATTAATTGTGAAAGACAGTTTTGCAGGACACACCAATTTGGGTTGGAAGTTGTTTTCTTTCAGGACTTGAAATATTTCACTCCAAGCTCTTCACTTGATGGTCTGTGCTGAGAAGTCTGTCGTGATTTTGATGGGTTTTCTTTATAGGTGATCTGTTTCTTTTCTCTAACAGCTTTTAATATTCTGTACTTATGTTGAATTTCTGGCATCTTGATTATTATATGTCTGGGTGTAGATTTATTTGGGTTATGGCTAGCTAGAGTTCTATATGCCTCACTTATCTGAATGTCACTTCCTTTTCCCATGCTTGGGAGGTTTTATGATATTATTTTTGTAAACAGACTTTTAATGTAATTTGTGTTGACCCCTGCTTTTTCACTCACACCTAATATTCTTTTTTTTAATTTAAGAGAAAAAAAACACAGAAATGAAAGACAAAAAACAAAAGAGACAAACAAATGGCAGCAACAAATCCAATACAATAACATTATAGGTTTACAAAGCAAGATGATAGGAATTTGACAATCATTGTAAAATTGCATATCATTACTTTCAAAAGGGTTGTTTAGATTAACAGATATAGACATGTAAAATTGAACTAATCATATGGGTATTAATTGTTCTTTTCTAATAATTAATACATTTAGTAGTATACTCATTTTAACTATCTTATGTATCCATATATACAAATTTATGTCTTTTTCCTTTTCCCTTCCTTCTTTCCTCCTTTCTTTTATCCCAATTACTTTTCCTCTTTGAGCAGTTTCTTAACTTTGCACAGTATTTATTGTAGATTTTGGATCGTATATACTCTTTCAGTTTCTTACACTAGGGAGACAATATGGTATTTACACGTGTTTGATTTATTTCACTTATGAGTATAGTCTCAAGTCATATCCATTTACTTATAAAAGTCTTGATACAATCTTTCTTGGTAGTTGAGTAGTGTTCCATTGTATAAAAATGTCATGTTTTTCATCCATTCCTTGATTGATGGGCACTTGGGTTGTTTCCAAGATTTGGCTATTACAAATTGTGTTGCTGTTAACATGGGTGCACATATATCACTGTGGTATGGTGTTTTCAGTTCTTGTGGGAAAATGCCCAGAATCAGGATAGCTAGGTCAAATGGAATCTCTAATCCTAGCTTTTTGAGGAATCTCCACACTGATTTCCACAGTGGTTGCACCAGCCTACACTCCCACCAATAGTGGAGAAAGGTTTCTTTTTTCCCACAGCCCCTTCAGCATTTGTTATTGGTTGATATCTTGATCTTGTCCATTCTTTCTGGGGTGACATGGGATCTCAGTGTTCTTTTAATTTACATTTCCCAAATGACCACTGATGTTGAACATTTTTTCATATATTTACTTGCCATTTGTATTTCTTCCTCTGAGAAGTGTGTATTCATCTCAGATGCCCATTTTTGGATTGGGTCCTTGAATTTTAGGAGCCTGATTTTTTTTAATTCTTTATATGTGTTAGATAGAAGTCCTTTGTCTGAGGCACAGTTGGCAAAGATATTTTCCCAATTCATGGGTTTTCTTTTCACTCTGTTGGAGATTTTCTTTAACAGGCAAAACTTTTTAGTAAGATGAAATCCCAGTTGTTGATTCTGGGAAGTATTTCCCGTGCAGTTTGATTTTTGTTTTTGAACTCTTTGCCTACTCCTATGTCATCAAGATTTCTACCTACTTTATCTTCCAGCAGATTTAGTGTCTCTGTTTTAATATTCAGATCTTTGATCCATTTTGACTTTAGTTTAGTGCATGGTGATAAACATGAATCTAGTTTTAGTTTTTGGCATGTGGAAAGCCAGTTTTTCCAGTACCACTTATTAAAGAGGCTATCTTTCTTCCAATGTACATGTTTGCCCCCTTTGTCAAAGGTGAGGTGGCTCAGTGTGTTTGCAGTTGTGGCTCTATCTTCTAATCTGTTCATTGATCTTTGGGTCTGTTTTGATTTCAGTACCCTGCTGATTTTATCACAGTAGCTTCATAATATAATTTGAACTCAGGGATTGTGATGCCTCCTGCCTTACCTTTGTTGCCCAGAATTGCCTTTGCTATTCTAGGTCTCTTCTGGTTCCAGATGAATTTTAGGAATGATTTCTCTAGCACTGTGAGTTACACAAGTGGTACTTTGATTGGGATTGTGTTAAATCTGTATAACAATTTTGGGAGAATGGCCATTTTCACAGTGTTTGTTCTTCCTATCCATGAACAGGGAATATCTTTCCATGTTCTGAAATCTTCCTTAATTTCCTTTTTCAGAGTAATGTAATTTTCACTGTATAGATCTTTTACTTCTTTTGTTAGATTGATTCCTAAGTATTTCATTTTTTTTGGATGCTACAATGAAGGGTGTGGTTTCCCTTATTTCTCTGTTAGTGACTTTGTTTTTTGTGTACAGGAATGCTATTGATTTTTGAGTGTTGATCTTGTATCCAGCAACATTACTGAATTTGGTTATTACATCTAGAAGTCTTTCAACGGATTTAACTTCTTCCTTTCCTTTCCTTATTCATTTTATTTCTCTCTGTTGTTTAATTGCTCTGGCTAATGTTTCCAGAACTATATTGAATAGGACTTGTGATAACAGACATCTTTGACTTGTTCCTGATTTTAGTTTGAAAGTTTTCAGCTTTTGTCCATTTAGTAAGATGTTGGCTGTTGGTTTATGATATATGGCTTTTATCAGGTTGAAATAGAGACCATCTATTCCAATTTTTCTGTAGGGTTTTTATCATGAATGAGTGTTGGATTTTGTCGAAAGCTTTTTCTGCATCAACTGAGATGATCATGTGATTCTTGTCTTTGGCCCTGTTGATATGGTATATTACATTTACTGATTTGTGTATGTTGAACCATCCCTGCATTCCTGGGGTGAATCCCTCTTGATCATGGTTATAATCTTCCTGATGACTTGCTGCGTTCTATTTGCCAGTATTTTTTAAAGAATTTTTGCATTTATGTTCATTAGGGAAATTGGCCTGTAATTTTCTTTTTTGATTTGGTCTTTCTCTGGTTTTGGTATTAGGGTAATACTTGCTTCCCAGATTGAGTTAGGGAGACTTGCTTCCCTTTCAGTTTCCTTGAAAAGTTTGAGGAGTGTTGGCATTAAGTCTTCCCTAAATTTCTTGTAGAATTCAGCTGTGAATCCTTCAGGACCTGGACTTTTCTTTGTTGGTAAGGTTCTAATTACATGCTCAATTTCATTAGCTGAAACTGGGTTATTTAGCACTTTTACATCTTCTATAAAAGTTGTTGAACCTATGGGAGTAAAGGTTTTCAAAGTAGATATTGATGATCTCTATATCCACAGGGTCTATCACCCTTTTCATTTCTTATTGCATGAATTTGAGTTTTCTCTTTCCTCTTTTTGATAAGGTTGACTAGGGGTTTGTCAATTTTTTATTCTTTCAAAGAACCAACTCTTGGACTTATTGATTCTTTGTATTTTTTTTTCAATTGTATTGCGTTATCGTCGGATAATATGCATGGAATTATTTCAGTTCCTTTGCATTTACTTAAGCATGTTCTGTGGGCTAGTATATGATTTTAGAGAATGACCCATGTGCTGCTGAGAAGAATGTGTATTCTGGTGTTCTTGGGTGGAACACTTGGTACACATCTGCTAGGTCCATTTGTTCATAAGTTTGATTCAGTTCTGTTATTTCTTTACTGATTTTTTGTTTGGTTGATTTGTCTCTTTGTGACAATGGGGTGTTAAGGTCCCCTGTTATAACTGTATCATTGTTTATTTGGTTTTTCAGACTATTAAGATTTGTCTTACTCAGTTGGGTGTATATGTTTATGATTGTAATAACTTTCTCATCAAATTTTCCCCTAACAAGTATGTAGTGATTTTCTTTATCTCTTTTGATCATTCTTGGCTTGAAGTTCACATTGTCTGCAAACAAAATAGCTACCCCTGCTTTTTTCTGGGTTCCTGTTGCATGGAGTATTGTTTTCCATCCTTTGACTTTTAGTCTGAATTTTCTTCTGAGTTAAATGTGTTTCTTGTACATAGCATATTGTTGGATTTTGTTTCTTAACCCACTCTGCCAGTCTGTTTCTTTTTATTGGTGAGTTGAGACCATTTACATTGATTGATATAACTGATATCTACTGACTTACCACTGTCATGTTATGTTTCTGTTGTTTGTTTTCTGCTTTTTCTGTTTAATTGTTTGTCCTGCATAGTGGTTTCCTTTTGCTGTTGTTCTTGGGATTGTAGTTATGTTTGTCTCTTTCTAGAGTATATTTCAGTACTTTTTGTAGTGTTGGTTTGGTGGCCATGAATTTCTTCAGTTGTTCTTTGTCGTAGAAGTATCTTATTTCTCCATCAATTTTGAAAAATAGTTTTGCAGGGTACATCAATCTGGGTTGAAAGTTGTTTTCTTTCAGGATTTGAAATACTTCACTCTAAGCTCTTCTTGATGTGAAGGTTTGTGTTGAGAAGTCTGCCGTAATTCTAATAGGCTTTCCTTCGTAGGTGATCTGTTTGTTTTCTCTGACAGCTTTTAGTATTCTGTTCCTGTGCTGAATTTCTGATATCCTAATTTTTACCTGTCTGCATGAAGATTTATTTTGGTTATGGTTCATTGGGGTTGTGCATGCTTCACTTACCTGTATACCAGAGTCTCTTCCCATGTTTGGAAAATTTTCTGCTATTATTTCTGCAAATAGTCTTTGCAGGTCATTAGTATTGACCCCTTCTTTTTTATTGATGCCTATTAATCTTATGTTATTTCTCTTGGCATCATCTTACAGCTGTTGAATTATTGTTTCCTGGTTCCTTGTTATTTTTAAGAGATCTTTTCTTTCATGATCATAAGCATCCATGCTGTCTTCAAGGTCTGAGATTCTATCTTCAGCTTCATTCAAGCGGTTTTACCAACTTTCCATGGAATTTTTCATTTCCTGAATTTCCCTTTGAATCTGTTTCATGCATTCTAATTGTATCTTATATTGTTCATTCAAAGTTACCATCATTTTCTTTTGTACTTCTATTTTTTTATCTTGATCCTCTTAGGTACACACAGCATTTCTTTCATAATGTTTGTCATTTCATTTTTTACCTGAGAGATTATTTCTGATCTGATTTCCTCTATAGCTTCATGGAGTTGTTTCTTTATTTCATTTGCTATCATTTCAGAAAGTTCAGTTGTGTGATTTCCAGTATCTTTCATTTCAGTGTCTCTTGGATTTGTTCTCTATGGGCTGGAGGACTGAGATTGCATCTTGCTCTTTTGTTTTGTCATTTTCCTCTGGGACCTGTGTTCCTGGCCAGGCAGGCTCCAGATGGATTGCACTGCAATGCTGTGCTGGGTATAGCTTCAGTCCTCCAATAGCCCTGTGGCTAGGTGGGATGCACCCTCAAACTATGGCACCAGAGCCTTATGCTCTGCATCCTGTGAGGCTGGCCGTGTGTTCCCCTGATTTACTTTGTTGGGTTGCTCTGGGACACTGGACTGGGCAGAGCTTGAATCACTTCTGGACTATATTGCCAGGGCCTAAAACCTGACTGGGTGGAGTTCAGAACATCCACAGCCAAGGTGCATAGCAGAGACGCACCCCTGGAGTGTGATGCTGGTGCCTTGCGCCTGGCTGGATGGAGTTCAAAATCTCCAGGACCCAGGCGGCTAGGTGGAGCACCTGAGTGTGGCACCACTGGGACCTTGCATCATCAGTCTGCGAGACCTCTGGAGCGCCCGGCTAGCCAGAGCTCACCCCTGACGCATGGTGCCCAGGCCTTGCTCCTGGCTGGGTGGAGTTCGGAACCTCTGTATTGTTTTCATATGTGCATTTAGAGCTATAAACTTTCTTCTTAGAATTACTTTCATTGTGTTTCATAGAGTTGTTGTGCTCCCATTTCCGTGTAATTAAAGGAACTTTTTAAATTTCTTCCCTAATATCTTCTGTGATTTACTGATTATTCAATAATTTATTATTTAATCTCCATGTTTTTGTGTAGTTCCATGACCTCTTTTGCTATGACTTCTAGTTTCTTTCTACTGTGATCCCTGAGTATTCAGGAGATTATCTCAGTTCTTTTTTATTTATGTAATTATGCTTTGTGGTTGAAGATATGATGAAATTTGGAAAAGGTTCCATGGACTGTTGAGGAAAATGTATAGGTTGTTGTTGGATGAAATAGTTTGTGGATATCTGTTAAACCCATTTGTGCAGTACTGTGATATAATGCTCATGTTGTTTTGTTGACTTTTTGTCTGGTTTTCCTAATTGTGAGAGTGGTATATTGAAGTCCCCAACTATGATTGTATTAAGGTCTGTCTTTCCTTTTAAATCTAGTAGATTGTGTTTTATAGAGTTGGGTGTGACAACATTTTGTGCATAGGTATTTACAATTTTTATTTCTTCCTTTTGAATCATTCCCTTTGCCAATATGTAGTGATCATCTTTGTCTCTTTTAATCAGTTTTGGCTTGACGTCCTGTTGTGTCTGAAAATAAGATTCAGGCTCTGTGGAGTGGAGTATTGTTTTCCACCCTTCCACTTTCCATCTGTGTACTTCCTTCTGTAGGTGGTATGTCTCCTCTGGCAGTACATTGTTGCCACGTGCCAGTCTGTCTCTTTTGCTCGTGAGTTATTATTGCAAGGTGTTTATCAAATCATTACATTATTGCATTATTTTTTAAGTGATGATTTTTTTCTTTTATTTTATTTAACTACTCTCCCAGTTAGTTGTATACTTTTGTTTGGTCTCCTGTGCTAGTGGCCTCCCTGAGTCTGTCTAGGATTTCCTTAACTGTTTTCTGCAGTGCTGGTTTGGGGCTTATGTATTTCCTTAGGATTTGTCATGCAAAATCCTTAGTTCTCTGTCCATTTTAAAGGCTAATTTTGAGACTGTTTGAAAATATTTTTCATTTCATTACCTTTATTCTATTCTTGAAGTCTCACAGGAGAAAGTTGTGCAGTTCATAGTGAATTTTGTAACACTGTTAAAAGTGAGAATGGACTTCAATTGAATGATATTGTGATCCATAGAGCCACTTATATATTACTATTAATTTTTGTCTTGACTAAAAACATAAGATTAAATTTTGCAGTTAGGCAGTGAAGTTGACCTTGATATTTACCTCATTAAGGGCTGGGCATATAGCTCAGTGACACAGCACCTGCCCAGCAAGTACAAAGTTGTGAGTTTGATCCCCAGTACCAAAAAAAAACAACAAAAAAAGAAATCACCTCATTTGTAGTCTCCCTTTTTTTGGGAGGATGGATTACCCTTTATCCCCTATATATTTTTAAATGATGTAGCCCACAGCCTTCACACTGTGCTGTATTTCCAACCATTTTTCAATTTTCAAAATTTTTGTAAATCTTGAGACAGGGTTTTGCTAAGCCACTAAGTTGCTCAGACTGGGCTTGCACTTCATTCTTTCTGCCTCAGCCCCGTAAAGTGCTGGGATTACAAGTGTGTACCCCACTTTCATCATGGATTTTCTATGTGGGTTCTCCTTAGACCTGTCCTAAGAGAACTGAAGCTTTAAAACCCCATTACTCATTTAGGTTGGGTTAAAAGCTATTACATACTCAAAAGTCACAAGGCACAATTGTTTTTAAAATCCTTATTTTCGTGTTCTTTCCTTATGTATCATTTTTATCATGCTGTTTCTTTATTCTCCTGTGATCTTTGCATGTCACGTCTTCCTAAAACTTTACACATCCTGAGTGATGGACTTCGTGTTGATCAGTGTTTCTCTTAAACAAAATTTTCAGCAAACTCTGACCTGGCAGTTAGAATAACTTCTGAACAACTTTGTAATTTGAAACTTCTCAGGTTCGAGATACTAGATTTATAGTCAGTAATGTTTCCCTTGCTTTTGTCTGTTTAGCGATTATATGAATTCTTTCTTTCAGTCTTTACAAATTTGCATCACTGTTCTATCTTGTGTAGTAGACACTGTTTTCACTCTGGGACCATTTGTGTGTATTTGTAAGAAGACACAGGTGAAGAACAGTGTTTTCCCCCATGAAACGCTTCCATTTCCTATTGCTTATGTTCTGTCGTTTCTACTGACCAGTAAAGACAATGAAGAATTTGGTAGCTTATTAAAACTCAAATTAAAAATTCCGCTCACCAGTAAGTTACCAAAGTGTGAAGATAAATGGATTTCTAATTGGAAAATAAGGGTAAAGAGATAGTCACCATTGTAAAATTCAACATATCTGCCATCTTTTTTAAAATAAGTAATTATTAGACTTGAATTGCCATTTGCAGTTGCATTAAAAATTATTCAGGGCCACCTTACATAAGCTAAGAGAGATTTTAATTCCCTGATTATCTTCCTCTATGCATTGATATGTGTGAATGAGAAACCATAGAATTGATGTTAATGGTATCACCTCATATAATCTCTTTTCACAATCTGTCTTTAATTCTACAATATTTCAAATTTTGGAAATTAATTTTTTAAAAGCTCTGGAATATGCAGATATTTAGAGTCTTTCTAACATTTATTGTTAATGCTCATTTCCTTTACTGCAGACATGTTAATGTTCATGACTATCCACCACCACCCCAAACCCTCCTGTCAGTGCGCTCTTACATTTAGAAATTATCCAAGTTGAGTTCTGAATTGTGTATGATACCATGTTTAAAACAAGAAATCATGTTTTCCAGTTTTTTTTTTTTTCAGTTAGTTCTGATAGTTATTCTTCATGAGTCAAAATGTCTTCTGCTGCAAAAGTGAGGAGCACATTCCAACATTTGGCCCTACAGTGTATTGTGTGATTTATTGAATAATTATAGGTCATGTCATTTTATGGAGGCTGAATTAATATAAAGTGTGTGATGCAGTAATCTCTTTAATTTTAGCACTAAAGTGGAATAGATAATAGCTACAACAAAAAAGAACAACCACAACTAAATTTGAGTACTCTGTGTCAGGCAGTTATTTTTAATAATTTAATTTCAGACCTCTGTTTAAATGATGTAAAAATTGTAATACCATTTCATAACTAAGGAATAAAATTTAGAAAATTGAGAATTTGCTTATGATCATAGGAAGAGCATAAAGCCATACCACAAACCTAAGGCTGTCGAAATCTATGGCCCATGCCTTTAACACCTTCCCATGCTGTTGTAACACATCATTTTTAATGAACTACACATAGGAAATGAAAGTTCACTATCAATTCCTGATACTCTTATCTGCAGCAATCTTTTTTTAATGCATCGTGTATCTGAGGTCCTCTTTCCTGGTGTCAGCTGGCTTGTGTTCAAGAACTACAAATGAGTTTTTAGTGTGAGCCTGTGGAAAAAAAATTACAATTATGGTGGTAAATCTGCTGGAATCATATAATGAATTTAAAACCTAATGTAAATGCTTTCTGGATTATCTGTCACTTGGGATTACTTACACTGTGATCCTTTCAGTGACTGTAGATGATTGAATGTGGGATGTTTTATTGGAAATGTAAGTTCTTATGTTGAGAATAAAATGAGCCATGTAAACATAAGTTTGCTTATTTACTTAATGATTAATTTGGGATTTCATCATAGGAATCATTTAAAACCAAACCACAAAGTAATTTTATCTCATGGGAACTGAAATCCTATTATTTGGATTAAAGAAGTGACTAATGTGCCTGACCCCTTTCTGTGTTCAATAATAAACAACTGAATAATGTGCAGATGTTGTTTTTTTTAAAGAGATGTAAGGAAAATTACTATAGGAAAAACCTGCTAAGATATGTTTGTGACCCATCTGAAAGCTTTAAATTTTAGAACTTTTCTGCTTTATTAAACAATGCAATGGTATTCTGTAAATTGCATGAAGTAAAAGTAAAATGTTTTATACAAGTGATGACTGTGATTTCACTGCCTCTTAATCTTAGACATAAATTAGACACTCAAATGTAGGA
Organism: Dasyprocta punctata; assembly: GCA_004363535.1. NCBI lineage: Eukaryota > Metazoa > Chordata > Mammalia > Rodentia > Dasyproctidae > Dasyprocta > Dasyprocta punctata. The sequence goes on along the minus strand of RJWM01008266.1, from coordinate 35,347 downwards.
GTAGCATTGCATTAATATGAAGGAGTTTCATTGCCAGAAATTGCTAAAAATTGTGTTTTGACATTGTCACATACCACCTGTAGAACCATTGGCACATTTCTTCTCCACTTCATAGTTTATTGTGTGCAAACTGTGATAAATAAAGAAGTTTTCTATATTGAGATATCGTGAAGAATAAATAATGCACTGTAATATATATGCGAAATTAAGTTTTAAATATCATTTATATGCAGTAAAAAGGATTCAAATTTGGGGCCAGTATTTAACTAGCATTAGATATCATTTGAGCTGATGGTCAGAATTCTTATTGTAAAGAAAGCAGATTCTTAGTGGATTTGAGGGATCATCTAGTGCACTTGTGACTTAAACTCTTTGACCCAGTTTTATACTTCCTTGATTAAAGCAACATGCATCTGTACTCTTCCATTCACTCACTTAGAACCCAAGTATGAAAATTACACAGTACTTGAATGAGAGCATACACATGTACATGTACATGTACATGCATGTGTATGATAGATCATAAACTACAAATTAACCTTGCTGCCTCTTCTCAGAACATATACACATGCACATACATACGCATGCACAATCATTCCTTTGCGTTTTCAGTTCCTTTCATGATAAAAAATTCACAAGAGCATGTAGTTCAGCATTTATACCACCATATAAAATATATCTCCATGCCTTTAGGATTTACACGCAGGTCGCACAGTCCCCCAGAAGGCAGATTAGTTGTCCTGTGGTCAGAGCCGCTCGGGCCCAGCGGGGTGGGTCCTCAAGGGGCCCATTCTCATTATTGTTTAAAAAGCCTAAAATGGGAAGAGAATGAGAATGAGCCCTCGAGGACCCACCCCACTGGACCCGAGTGGCTCTGACCACAGGACAGCTAATCTGCCTTCTGGGGGACTGTGAAACTGATGCAGACTCCAGGAAGAGAAATGTGCCTCCCATACGGCTACCAGCACGAGAGCTTAGAATCAAGGACACCACCCCCTCCCCAAGCAACCTGCTTGTTCAGGGGTCTGGCTAAATTGATAGCAACTAAGGAACATTAAGCAACTAAATGCTAGTATTGTTTCATTGATTTTGCAGGCCTGGGGTCGACAACCTGAGCATCTCTTTGGAAGATGACAGTAGGCAATGTGGCAAATATGGGGGAATCTCTTCTGTCTTGTGTTTGAGGCCCAATATGGTTCTCATTGTTTTGCTTACTCTGATTATTATTTTTATTTTTTATTTTTTTACTTTATTTTATATTCTGCTTTTATTGGTTTTATTCTGCTTTGTTTTTGGTTCAGTTCTACTATAACTGTTGGAATGGTCAGCAATTCTGAAGATAACAAGATATACTATAGTAGCTATTGTTTTCATAGTATCTTTCTTTGAAGTTCTGTACCGGTTCTGCTGCTTTGTTTTGATTGATTTTGTTCTGTTATGTCCTATTGGATTTTACTATCTTTAAAATAAAATAAATAAAAAATCTGCCAAAAAAAAGGATTTACATATATGCATATTTGGACTTTATGGTTATATTTACATGATTCATACATGTAGAAGAATTAGAGGAAGAAAAATTCAGGGAAAAACATACCAGAATCTCACAAATAGGAAATTACATGTTAGAGGAAAAGCAAAGATAGGAGAGGTGATAGCTTAGTGTGGAATTTATTGACTTTGGCACTACTACTGTTCTTTTGTTGTCTTTGTTTTGGAAACTGTCCTGTCAACCCTTCCTTCATTTGTGACAATCAGAGATGTCTTTCGATGTTCCTCAGTGTCCCCTGGGGGACAACATTGTCCACGGTTGAAAATGATTCCATAGGTGTAGATAAGAATGCTTGGTATGCTGGTGAAATTGGAAACTGTAGGATGCAGTTTGTAAAAATTCTAAAAGAGTAAGATTAAGATGAAGATGCTGAGTGCAGTAACCAGCTAGGCAGAGGAAAAAGGTAAGAGTGGAATTAAATATTGTATATGGGAAACATGCAGTAAAGTTTGGTAGAAAGAAGTCAAGTCAGGACATCTCCACAAAGAAAGGATTCGAGTAGCACTTTTCATTTTTTACCATGGGATCAAATTATCTGTACAATCATTATGAGACACATACTCTTCTTACTATATTTCATTATAGAATTTATAATCTCCCTGCCATTTGTTTTACCTGATTGGCAGAAAACAATATGTACAGAGTCATAGCTCACTTCAGGAAATTTGATGTATGTTTAAATTTTGGAACACTAGATGTTAATTTTATTTTATTGGATATGCTGGATTCTTATCTGAATTTTCCTGTGTGCCTGTTATAAAAAAGGTAATGCATTTCAGATTAACAAAAATATAAAATTGACTCTGCATGTGCGTGTGTGTGTGGTATGTTTGTGTGTGTGTGCGTGTAATGCGTTTGTGTGCGTGTGCATGTGTGGTTGTGTGTGTGTGCGTGTGTGTGTTGAACTGAGGACTGAACTTGGAGCGTTTTCACAGACTTCCTCATCAGCACTTTTTTTTTTGTTTTCTTTTGAGAAAGGATCTCACCAAGCCACTAAATTGCCCACACAGGGCTGGAACTTGCAATTTTCCTGCCTCAGCCTCCCAGTCACTTACTAGACAGTATCAGCACCCAGTGCTGACAATACAGAATGCACCATCACGCCTGACTAAAATGTGATGCATTTGGTGTAGGCACGTTGGATATGTGTCTTTCATCCTTTTTCTCAAAAATACATTATTTTGTAATAGTATGTTGAAACCATTCACTCGAATTTCTGTAGTGAGAGGAATGAATAAAATGGCAACTAATTATTTAAGTATTCTTAATAAAAGACTGACCAGGTGGAATACTTTTATCCTAACTTGTGTATGTGGTATAATTAAGTTCCTATATTCAATGTTTAAATTTTAGATATGGGCTAATTTTAAAGATTTTGAGAACCCAGGCTACAGGAACCTTTCCTAATGAGCTTTGACTAGCAGAGGTGTGTTGGGCTCCAGCACAATCAGATACAACCTGTGTCTTCACTGGGCTCATCGTCCAGTAGGTGAGAGAGCCACAGAGCTCAGTGCGCTTTGGGGACTTGGAAGAGTGGTGTCTAATTCTGGGCGAGTGAACTCTGGTAAGACTGCAGAAGCATATTCACAGTCATTTCCATTAGCAAGGTAACAAAAAAGGTGAGTGGACTGGTCAGATAAGGTGGAACCTAGACCGGGGCTCAGGCGTGTACCCCTTTTATAAACCCAGACTCCACTGCCTCTCACTTGCTGTTCCATGTACCGAAGTTTTACTACGCTGCTTGTTGTAAGGGAGCATGCATGCATCAGTGGCCCAAAATAAAATGAGGTATTTTTTTTTTTTATTTCTGAGTGCGAAAAGGAAGAAATCAAATAAAATTTGACAACTGATTTTTCCACGTATGTTTCTAATTGTTCCTTTTGTGAAATGAGACTTTTGGTTTTTCCATTTTACTGTGTCATCTTGTCTCTTTTTCTTTTCAAACTTGTATCCTGGACAGCCTGGACAGTACACACGGTGCAGGATGCTATTCCCGAACTAAGAATGGTTTTTTTGGTGCTATTATCCTAAAGCCTATTTGATAACATAGGAACTAAATAAGAAGTCAACTTCATGGTGTGGGTCTTTGATGTCTGCCTTATGCAATTAAATTTGTTACTTGTAGGTATGTTGGAGAAGTGGTTGCAGCTCATGAAAGACCTTTTATAGCAGCGTTTATTGTACTGTCTGAATTTAGTTGCATAATTGGTTCTTGGAAATACGCAACTGAATTCAGAACCAATTTCACTTGAACCGCATGAGGAAAAATTCTCAAAGCCAGGAAGTGTTTTTTTTTTTTTTTTTTTTTTCTTTCTGCCGTTTCCAGGGGTTATGAGAGGAATGTGGGAGAGTCAGTTAAGTCTTAGCAGTTACTCTTAAGTGTAGATCACAGATCCATGTATCATAGCATTAAGCAATTTCTTCAACTTCTGTGAGATGATATTTCTTCATATTATAAAGTGAAGGGAAAAAATTTTACCAGATAATGTAGTGAGTATGATTATAAATGTTTGTTTTCCTGGCATTTAAACATAATTAGTAAAATTGACATTACAGTAACAATAATATTATTTGAACATTTGCTTTTTGTGTTTGTATATTTGGTTGACTTAAATCAACATTTCCTTGAATTCATTTTTAATCCCTTCTATTTTATAGAATTTAGAGTTGAAACATTCTGCATTATTTGCATGTTTCATGTTTTTCTAAATGCACGTAACTGAAAAGTAGTGAAAAATGCCTTTATTTTTATGGGGTGGGGGATTGCTGCTATCAGGGTTAGGGTTAAAACTCTGTAGCAGCATCAGATTTTTCATAGTGCTGGGTTGATTTTACAGTTATGTTCACTAAGCATTTACTGATTGAGTGAAACTTTTCATCAAAATCTGAAACAGTTTCTATGAAGAAGTTGGAATTGTTTGTGAAGGTTCGGCGTTTGTGATGGTTCGTCATTATAAAAATATTTGCCCAGTTAGTTATATAGCAGTTTGTATTTCCAGGGAACACTGGTGTTACTGGAATTGTATACGTTCAGTTATCCATTACACTTAGTTCATTTCTATACTGTAATTCCAAATTATGGGTGGATACACATATTAATTTCTGTATAAATATCCATGTCTCTAATCTAAAACTGATAGAAGTAATTCCCTTGGCAAATTGAGCTTTAATAGGATCTGTAATTTTCTCGTAACCACAGTGTAATGTAATTATTTTTTTCTAATAACATTGTAGTTCACTACAAGCCAGGAACACAAAAACCAGGTTAAAAATTAGAAAAGACTCTTCTCCCTTTTTGAATTTTTTCTCAAAATATATTTGTATTACTATTAAAAAGGATTCAGATTACAATTTTTAAAAAATGACTGAATCAATTAAAAATTAATGGCCCTTTACAAAAATTTCCATTACATTTTTCTGACTGCAAATATAACCTTTTTATTTTAAAAGTAGCACAGATGAACTTTGGAAAACCCAGAAAATTTGGGCTGCAACGTGAGCAAGGCCAGCCTGAACTACATAGTGTGACCTTTCCTCAAAAAATAAAATAGGGCCGGGAGTTTGACTCAGTGGCTTAAGCGCCTGCTTGGCAGGCACAAGGTTGTGAGTTCCATCTCAAAAATACAGAAAATATAAGAAAGTGTTTTAAAAGGGAAATATAGTTCATGCGTATATTCACCTAATAGAGAACCTTTTACTTAACGTTCTGGAGTATTTTTCTGTAGTTTATTTCATTTTTATGTGTAGAAAATGCTTTTGTGGATAAAATTAAGCTCATTCTTTAGACAGTTTGTACACTAACACTTTTACACTTGACATTATAGATACGGTGCTTGCCAATACTATTGAATATTACTTCTCTGCTTGCCTAAAAATTGCAATCGTTATAAGTGTTTTTTAAAACACAGTTGCCTACAACTGCTTCATTGACATTAGTACCTGTCCTGCGTACTTTTTAAATGTTTCCTAGATAAATTCAGTTTATCAATACCATAAAAATCATTCTTCTAAACTTGATTCTATTTTTATGCCAGCTTTTTCTGTTTCTAATTTTTACTGTTGTAAATAAGGCCAAGTTAAGCGTCCATGTACTTTTGTTGGTCAGAAATGTCCTCTTGCCCCTTATGTCTAAATGCAAGTCCTTACTGTCACTTACCACCTATTTTACCAGTAAGAAAGTTTTATAAGCAGCTTGAATATGTAAATTCATTGATAATTTAATTGTAATAGTTACACAAATTCACATTTTCTATAAAATACTGCCTACATTTTAATTAAAAAATTTTAATCTAAGTCAGTAGTGATTGTACCTCTGAGGTTTTTTCTCCCAAAACAATCTAAAGCACTTAACTTGTATGAAATTGAGATGGTCGATACATATGTAATCCTCCACACAGAGTGACTGTGGAGGAGAGCTACTACTCCGTGCCAGCGTTTGACATTTGGAGGTCATCACAAGGGTCATGACTAAGTCTGTTACTTTCTCTGACTCCCATTTCTTTTTTCTTTCCTTCTCTTTTCAAAAGTAGTGTATTCTCTTTTGCTGATTCCTGAAAGTTAACACTGTTGATTGAGCATGCGATTTGCAAATACCAATTTGTTTTGAAAAATAGAACAATTAGGGATATATCTTGAATGGACTCTGAATAGAAGGTCACTTCCTTTCTGCTTCCCAGGAGACATGTGTGTTTGGAGAAGAGGAAAGAATAGAGAGAATGATAGTGCCTAGATTCTTAAAAATTTAATTATTGATTCTAGGGTTTTTAAGACTCGAGGCAGAGGTCAACAGTGCTTCTAAAAGTGTATACCATTTACATTCCTAACTTGCAGCATAATATGATGTCGGTCTTACAACATCATTGTCAGCATTGCTATTATGTGCTTTTACAGTCTTTATTTCTGTGAATAAATAAGTGTCCTAGCCAAGAGGAACTCTGGACTGAGATGTCCCCCTTCACGATATGTTACGGTTACACCTGATTGACAGAATCCTTGTCTGCCTGACACATCGCCCTCTGAGGGGAACACCAGCTGCTGTTCCTTTTCTGCCGTCTTGTTTCTGCCTCCATCCCTGGGGCTGCAGCCTGGTCTGTGCCTGTTTGCCATGTGGCTGTCTTGCTGGGAACAGTCAGTGGGGGCATTTGTACATGAATTCCATGTGAATGTGTTAATCACGTACACCTGTGTGTCCCATGGTGCTTGTAGGGCAAAGGGGACCATTAAAACAACATTTTAACAACCTCGCCCTCTCAGACCTCAGAACACCAGCGTGGGTCTATATTCTTTTTACCTGGAAGCCAACAGCCAAGGCTAAAAGTATTGGTTTGCATGAGAGCATTTCAGTAATGTTGTAATAAACTGAAATGGAATTAAATCTGCTGCTCATGAAAACCTCTCGGGCCTTTAAAAAATGCTTGCTGTCCCACCCCTGGCACTTGTCCACCACATCTGCCTCTGTTTCCAGCGAGAGGTGAGAGATGGATCTCTCTCTTGACCTTGGACTTGTTTTGACCTAATGGTGCATCCCTCTCTTTAAAAGGTTTGTGTTAGTAGACAAGCACACATAGATTTTTCTAGACTACTGGCTCACTTTAATTATACCCAAAGTACAACTCTTATTTGCTAGTAGACCTTTCGTTATGGAAAAGGTTATGTTTTTGTCATGTGTCAGGGTTTCCAAATGTATCATTTTACTGTCACAACCACTGTGAGGTCAAGTTTTCTTTTTTCTGAAATTTGATATATTTTGTCTCTGTGAGATATTGTTATAAAAATAACTGTTTACAGTGAACATTTTGCGAAATCAGAAACAAGCCCAGCTGGTAGCAGAGATTAATCTGTTTAGGAATGGTAAACACTATTGTATATTTAAAAATATGTAAGTAGCACAGAATATTTGCCTCAGGTACTGGAGTGAGATTATGGTTCAGCAGAAATATGTAAATGAAGCTTTTATACCTTAAAAGTCAATAAAACATGTTTTTCTCTCATGTGTAGAGAAACCTTAATATTTTAAATCATCTGCTAAATAAGAAAATTAATTTAAAGCTAAAAGAACAAAAGATAGGAGATAGAATAGTCAAGCCTGCAACAGTTATCTCTATAAATTTATAAATGTCATGATAGTTTCAAAGTGTTAATTTTGCAAGACAAAATACAGTCTTGTCAACAGCATCAGTGGTGAATTGAATTCTAAAAAAAATTTAGACTACATTTTTAGCACAAATTCAGGTTTAGAGAACAACTTGGCAAGGAGTGTGTGAGGTGCCCAGACCTGTCTCTACGCATCATTTCCCCTATTATCAACATCGTGTGTTAGTGTGATACATGTGTTACATTTACTGATTTAATGATGGCATATTGATACTGTATCATTGCCATATAGTCCATAGTTTAATTTAAAGCTCATTCTCTATTGTGTAGTTCTATGGGTTTTGACAAATGCATAGCGATGGGTATCTGCATAACAGTTTCATGTAGTTTCACTACCCCACCAGGCCACTGTGTTCCACCTATCCATTCTTCTCTTCCTTCCTTCCCCCAAACCCTTCACTATGGCGTATCGATTTACTGTCTCAATAGTTTTTTCTTGGCATACAATTAATATGGTAAATTTACTCCTAAGATACCTTGGTGTGCTTTGTGAGGCTCAGTTTAAAAATAGTCTAAGACAATAAGCATTAAACCAACTTTCTAGACTTCCCTTTTGACCTTTGTTTTAGTGACTACCTTTTCGTGTAATTTGACCAAATGGATAGAGCTTAAGTGGCTTAAGATCCAAAGTATCTTGAACACCATATTTTCTAGTAGTAAATGTGGTATTTATCAACTAAGTAATGTTAAAGTTACTATTTCCTAATTCACTTATTTACATTTATAACCAAACGTATTTGTCTATTTGGTCCTTAGGAATGTCCATTACTACTTTGAAAAATGTACAAACAAAATCCCTTCTATTTACCAATTCCAGTTTGTAATAACATATGGCTCATCCTAGAGTTTCAGAGTTCTAGTCAACTGTAAGCATGAATTCTGATTGATTTGGGTAAATAATATGATTATGACAGTCCTAGGGTATGTTATAGAAAAATATAACAACTAGGAAATAAGACAACTTTGGAATCATTTTAAATGTGTGTATTACATTCTTTTAAATTCATATGCTAAACCATACACACAAACTGTAAAAGTCCAAAGAGTTCATTTTATTATGCATATGTTCTGAATTTTAAGGAATTGATCATTTCTTAATTGATATGAAAGTTGAGTTAAATATTTATTTGAATATCTTATCCTTACCTGCAGTAGATAAGTCATTCAGTATTTTTAAATCCAAATCACAAGTTGTCAGGTTAAGATAATTCTACTTGTTTCTTTTTATTCTATTTTGTACACTTTTAGAGGAATTATAATTGATCCTTCTTTAGTCAATGTTAATTTTTTCTTGGTCAGGTTTATAAATTCATACTCTTCTTTCATTTATATTTAAGACCATGCCCTTGAACATTCAAAAAAGAAAAATTACTGAAAACATGATAAATTCTAATCATCAAGACAGAAGCAAAACAAATTTTGAAAAATAGTCTTCCTTTTTAATAAAAGAACAGAGAGGAAAGTAAAATCCATGCGCTATTCACAAATGAATGTTCAGTGACCTTTAACACTGGCAAAACCGCCAGTCAGTGTTGCAGGATGCTTTTTTAAAAACATGGTGCTTATGACTTCTAAATTTTATGTATTCATGAAATACAAAAACTAAGGCATGTGTTTACTATATATATCATGTTCAAAAGGAAGTTATTTCTTTAGTTAAAATATGCTTGCATTTAAAATAAAACAGTGTAACCTGAAAGATCAAGTGACTACAGGTATGTGGGTTCAGTTTGATTTCTTTTTTATATGAAGTCCCGTAAGCTTTTTAAAGCTAGTCCATAAAAGATAATTATGTTCAATTAATCATTAAGTCAACCTTGAACTTTTAAGCCATAAGAAGTAAATAAGCTCTTCTGTTTCATTTATGGTAAGATGTTAAGAATGACTAATATCTGCTAACTATTTTAGTATATTTTCATATTACTTTCAGAATATATATGCTGGAGGATGGATTTGATATAGATTTATATTATGGAATTTAAAAACCAGACCAATCAGTTAAAATGTATTCCATTGACTCGTATATGATCTTCCTATGGGCCAGTCTAATTAAGCTTAAAAAATACAGAACTAGCAACCATTATGACATCAATGCCTTACATATTTCAAGAGAATTTTTAAAAACATGACTGGTCCATAAAGGCAGTTCGTTCAGCTACTTTTATAAGACCTATTTGGTTGCTTCGCAAACCCTATTCCTGTAGATGACCCCATGTCAGAAGTTACCTAGTCAAGTCACCTCAAAGAGAGTGTTAGTAACAGACTGCCTTGTGTTTGGAATTTCTAATTCTAAGATAATGGAATTGTGTTCATTTGCTTGTCTGTCACATTTCTTGCTATTAAAAGCACTTGATTCGTTAGTTCAAATTCACAAGAATTTTCCAAGTTTGAAATTAACGTTACTCTTTTATAGATTGAGAAGCTGGGACCTAGAGAATTTTAGTGATGATACTAAAACAGTACTGCTCATAAACAGCAGGGGTAGGTTATAAGTTTTAGTCTTTTGTATACAAATTTTCTATCATACCAGTTTCTGTCATATCACACAACAGGCCATAACAGGACTCTTGTCATAGTTAATCCACAAGCTATGTAATATTAGGCACATTGTTTTATAATCTTTCTAAAACCTGCTATAAAATTATTTCCCAAAAAATGTGTAGAAGCAAACTAAAACAATTTATTTAAACGATGAAGAGACAGTTGTCAACATCATATGTACATGTAAAGCTCACATCTTTAAAAGTCCTGGCTGCTATTGCAGGCAAAACAGACAGCATATAAATCATGGGTAACATTTAGCAGTATATTGATTCAAATGATCTTCAATCCTGATGACTCAAAGGACTCTTAAAGATAGGGTAGTGTCTAAACTTTTTTTTTTTTTAAGGCTTCAGGTGATTAAAATCCGTGACCAGCATTAAAAGTACTTTCACTGAAAGACCATGATAAGATTCACCTGGTGGTAATGGTGGACTGCAGGAAGCACACCCAGTACCCTGGAAACAAACAAGTGGGAGGTTTTACATTTCCTACACTCAACAAAATACCTAAAGCGAAAGTTAGATTAAAACATTTATTCAGGAAAAAATCTGATCGCGGTCCTCATGTCATTTAAAGACACATGTTCAGTAGAATGTTACATGTAATAAGTAAAACTAACTTTTGGACCTGTGAAGAATATGCTTACAGAGAGCCGGGCGTGGTGGCACACACCTTTAATCCCAGCACTCAGGAGGCTGAGGTAGGCGGAGCGTTGTGAGTTCGAGGCCGGCCTGGGCTACAGTGCGAGTGCAAGGCCGGCCTGAGCTACACAGTGCAAGCCTGCCTCAAAAAACCAGGGGTTGGAAGTTTGGCTCAGTGACTTAAGCACCTGTCTGACAGGCATGAGGTTGTGAATTTAATCCCCGGTGCCGCAAAAAAAAAAAAAAAAAAAAAAAAAAAGAATATGCTTACATTTAACTTTGGTTTTCACACATGGTTTTTACAGATATGTTATTGTGTTTGTCTTGCTAGACTTTAGTGTTCATGATATTATTTCTTAATACATATTATGAAAAAAAAGTAAACTTTATTAGACCTTTTCAGGGATGTTGTATAATGTATGGAAGATGAAATTTCTTCTTGACAAAAATGCAATATTCCTATGCAGCCTTCGTGTCTTTAGAAGGAGTGTTGTGTTTGCTAGACAGTGTGAACATAATAAGTTTGATCTTTGCATACTAAGGAAATCAATAGCCAAACTTCAGCGATGTCACTACTCCCATGCTAAAATATGGATAGATATTATTTAAAAACAAACAAACACATTTGATACTGCTTGAGTAGCCCATTACTGTTGCATTGAGAATTGAGAAGTTAGTAATCAAGAGTAAAATTTTAATATGAAGTCCTTTCTTTTTCTTCTTCATCATGCTTGAAATTTGTAAACTCACTGGTATGTCTGGTCTTTTCAGTATTCCTACCCCTTCAAGGCTACAGACCTCCATTCCCTCTCACTTACTCAAGTGCGTACTTATCGTCCTTTCCTTTGGCCTCTAGCTGGTTAGTGCTTTGCCTTTTATGTTTTCCCTCTGTTTCTCCATAACTTTAATTCCCCTTCTGCTGTCTGCTCTGCTTCCAACACTGACCACAGCTTTCCATTTAGGGACCAAACTTCAAAGCCAAGGCATTTCAGTTTCCTCTTCGTAAAAGTAAGGACATGAATTCCTAATGATGATTTCAGGGACCTTTCATGTCAAAAAGTGTACCACAGCCATCAGAGCCAGTGTGTTTGTGGTGTTGCTAGCTTTACAAATACATGTGTACAGCCCAAAGCTAGAATAATGAATGGCTTTACCTGACACATTGTCACCACATCATTGGAGGTTTAGTAGGGGCTGTCAGAATGGGATGCTACGTCAACACTGAAAGCAGATGAATGGTACAATAAGGATTTTGCCCTCTATCTGCTCATGAGGTATTATTTTTCTAACATGCTGGCAGCATTTCAAATGCTGCATATGAAAAACAAAAAAACCCACCATGTGTCTCTGATGTTTGCATTTATACATTCATGAAAGTTCCTGAATCTTTGATCCAACGGTTTGCTTTATCCTTGCTTGTTTTTATGAGCATTTTGGTTTGACTGTATGTGTAATTCTCAAGCTTCTGAAAGCACCTAGAGGTCTTGTTATTTGATCTTTTCAGCTTTCTAGTATGTGCAGCAGAATCAGGAGAGAAATATTCTTCTTCTGAGGCTATACAAGAGCTTAAAGAGGAGATACTTTCCTCAGTGAGGGGTTAAATAGAGACCTGCAGAATATGGGCTCCTGTTGTTCATTCAGAGAATCTGAGCAGTTTGCAAAGTTCAGCAAAGCTTTGTGCCCCAGACTCAGTCTCTTTACAAATAATCTCCATGTTTCTTAGTCCAGACTTGTCGAAATTCACTACAGAGGTTCTTCATCTGCCTAAGGAACTGTCTCCGTAGCGGTGTATAGTGTTCAGCCCTGGGCTTAGGAACAGATGCATCTGAGTTAGAAAACAGATTTGCCATGGAAATAGTCACTACTTATAAAGTAAGGATTTGGGGTATGTCTGATACAGTACAACAGAGAAAATAATAAAGAATATATTTAACGTCAAACAAACTATTGGTATGTAATCATTATGTGTTTAATAATGTATTTTGTATTTTTAATAATAAACCAGTTGGTATCGTTTGTGAAAAAGCATGAACAAAGAGTTTCTATATGGGTAAACATACCAATAAAGAACCCTTACATTGTTCAACAAAGAAATTAAATGATAAGCTGAGAACTGAAATATTGTTCTAGTTGGAAAAGTAGATAATACTAATAGCTTTTATAAAATAGTTTGATTTATGGTGCTTCTTTTGTTTCTTAATGTTTTTGAGATTTTAAAAGTTTCTTAGTTTCAGCACATGAAATGAAAATCTTGTCATTTAGAATTTCATGCAAGTTTGGATGGTTCATTTTTCTTTTTTCCAATTTGTATGTGTTTTTAAGTAAGTAGTTATGTTAGTTAAGAAAGGAGAAAACATTAAGACATCAACCCATTTTCTTTTTTAGTTGATCTGGTACCAGTGTTGATGTATTTTTTTCTTTTCCCATTGTTGCTAAACAAAATGCGCTTGCACTATTGCCTATTGTATATTTTGAATGGAGCTATAATTTATATTCTGTAATGAAAGGCTTTAAGAAATGTTTTCTTTCTTTAAATGTTTGCTCACATTTTTGAGGGAGAACAGCAAACTGGTGTGAAATGACAAACTTAACATAATTTTATGTTGTTCTGCTACCATTATAAAGCTAAAGAAACAATTTTGGTCTCCATCTAATAGAACAATAATGTCTATGTTAGCCAACTTAGATGTAAGCAAGACAGTCCAGCTCTCTCTGTCATGGTCAGGTTGATATACACCAGGGGAACTCTTGGGCCATATTGTGCCTCAAAAGTAGGAATTCAATAAATGCTTGTTGAATTTATAAGTTAATGTGTGTATAAATAGATACACATTTTCCTACCCAGTAATAGCATGCTAAAAACATTAGTCTGGGTCCAATCTTAGACTCTTTATTATTAAGTTTTGCTCACTAAAAATTACAAGAATTCAAATGAACTTGGGCAAATTTATCATTTCAAGTTAAACTAACAGTCATAGACTTCAAAATTTGCAATATGAAAATTACCTAAAATATTAATATAGTATGTCTATATATCATTTTAAGAAAAAATGTATTCTACATTAGATACATTTGTAATTTAGTTGTTATGAATGATTTATATTTAGTTATTTAGTGACTAAACTTGGGAAATTGTAAAATTTTGTGTGCTTTTTAATCTCCAAAAACAATCTTGAACTAAATATGAAAGAAGTATTATAATGAGTTTTCCAAGTATTGTTGGCAGTTAATAGTAAGTATTCAGATTATGATAATGTTGAGTAAGGGTACAATCTGTAAATTACAGAACTTTAAAGCTAGGAAAGATATTTAAATTTATCTAATGAAAACTCAAAATAGTCTTTAACAGAAAAATGTGACTCCTAAATGTAGTAGTGAATCAAGCCAACAAAATGAATGTTTTAATTAAATAATATATTTATACAATTGTAAGTAATGTTTTGTATTTCAAACTTGTCTTCTTAAGGATTATATATCAATTTACTGTTTCTATATAGATTCCTATGGTCTCTTCCACAAGGAACCGACTTTGCCCATTTTAACAAGTATGTTTGTTTTTTGTACTGGAATAAAAGTGTCTCTTTGGTAGATGACTTATTTTACTCTGCTTTGTATTTTTTTATCTCTATTCTTAATCACTCTGTCATAGAGCTCTGCTTCAGATATTTAGGAATGGAATCAATGTCTCATAAGAGAAATTAATAAACATTCTAGCAATAAATCATATATCCACTAAAATGTGTGATTAACACATAAATATGTATTCCATCTTTCTCCCCACAGTCTCCAAACGTCCACAACTACCCCGATATGGAAGCTGTTCCCCTGTTGCTAAATAACGTCAAAGGGGAGCCTCCAGAGGACTCGTTATCTGTAGATCATTTCCAAACACAAACTGAGCCCGTGGACTTGTCAATAAACAAAGCCAGGACATCCCCTACCGCCGTTTCATCCTCCCCGGTTTCCATGACTGCCTCTGCCTCCTCACCTTCTTCAACTTCAACCTCTTCATCATCTTCCAGTCGCCCGGCCTCATCCCCAACTGTTATCACATCAGTATCTTCGGCATCGTCCTCGTCAACAGTATTAACTCCAGGACCCCTTGTTGCCTCTGCGTCTGGTGTGGGAGGCCAGCAGTTTTTGCACATTATCCATCCCGTACCGCCTTCAAGTCCCATGAATTTACAGTCTAACAAACTGAGTCACGTTCACCGCATCCCTGTGGTGGTGCAGTCGGTGCCTGTTGTCTACACAGCCGTACGTTCACCTGGAAATGTGAACAACACTATTGTCGTGCCGCTTTTGGAAGATGGGAGAAGCCATGGCAAAGGTAAGAGACAAACAAAGCCTTGATTTATTTCAGCGGTACTGATAACTGATAAGATTTTTGGCGCAAGTAAGAGACAGGGAGGGAAAAAGAGGCCTTTAATGCGGGCACTTGCAGAAGAGATACAAGCATCTTCTGGGGAGAACAAAGAAGTGGAAGCACCTTTATTGGGTCTGGCTGGGGGAGGAGTTTGGGAGGTGGGCAGAGTGACATATTAACAGCTGGTTTGAAGGAGCATCTGCGTGCGCAAAACAGAAAACACAGATTTATTGGGGGCTGGGGGCGGAGCGCTTCAGTGTTTGTAGAGTCTTGGGATTGAAGAGGGCTCGGTGCCTGCACAGAAAGAAAGCAGGAGGCTTATTTCTGGAACTAGAAGGAGAACATAGAAGTTACTCTTGGAGAGATAAGTTGCTTCTCTGACCTGGGTACCAAGTTGGGTGAATGTAATGTTAGAGATAGCTAAGCCCCAGGCTGGCAGAATCTATCAATAACTATTAACTTTTTTAATGAATGGAACCTTAATTGTATGTAAAAACTGCATCAAAAGCAGCTCTCTGCAGAGGAATACTCACTCCGTAGAACACAGTGCAGTAGGAACCCTGTTTATGTAGATACTGTTTCAGCTGTATTTAGTCCATATTTTTGTTAATTAAGTCATTCAGTGTCAACGTTCAGATACCTGAAATGGCAAAATAATGCTTACTTATTTAAATATTCAGATTGAAAAGGCAAACTCTTCATCATCTTCCAGTCGCCCGGCCTCTAGTAAAGTACAAATGTATAAATCCCTTGTAGAAATTATGTATTATGAAGTTTTAAAAAAGAAAATCATACTTCTTCTTTTGTTCAGACTGAAATGTCTTTGGTTGTCAATAATATAAAATGCTTTGAAGTTGTAGTGCCTAGAATCTGATCATTCACTTTGAGTCACTTGTAAATTAGGTTACCCTTAAAATAATTATAATTTAAGTATTTGGCTAGAAAAGATATTTCTGTTCTTACAATCTTAAAAGTCTAAGTTATTTCAAGTAACCCAATAATAATATAATGGAAATATTTCAAAATGCAATTTTAATTTTCCCTTCTAGAGTTTAGAAGAGAGGAGGAAGGTATTTTGCCACATGAATGTATATAATAATATCTAGTTACTTCATTCAATTTCATAGTTGTGCAGCTTATCCTAAAGTTATTTTTTTACTTCTAAATTCTTGTATTTTTTTCACTTTTTGTCAAAATGAATTGTGATAGCTTTATCCTGTTAATTCTTTTTTCCCTACACATGAATCTACAAAAGAAGCCACCTATCCATAGAAATGTAAAATCTCATAGTCACTGACTTTCTGTTTTAAACTGAATACATATGTATCTCTTATGTCTTTAGGGCCTAAATATGATGCTACATTAATACTTACATTACTTTTTGTTTTGAAACTGTGTTACTACTGAAGACTACAATTAAAATACACTTGGTGAATACATAAAACACTGTCTTTTCATAAAATACTAGTAAGCATGATTTTGGTCTTTGTATAAGGTACAATTCAATAGAGAGAGAATACATTTGATTGCAAACTTAGAAAAATTTTTCAAACATATGCTACAAAACTGTATATTCATTATTGACAGATGATTGTTTTACCTACATTGAGTTTCTTCATAGTTCTGAAATCCATTGCCCCTTCCCAGTTTAACAAAATTAAAATTTCATGATTCAGAGTATATAAGAATTTTACCCTGCAACCTCAAGATGTTCCTACTTCACTTGCAGCCTGTCTTTTCTTGCTGTTGTGGACCAGGAAGTAGTCCCACCACTGTGTAATGAATTGGTAGAGGAAAAGTATGAAACAGGAAGCTTTAGCATTGCTTTTACTCAAACCAGATATTTGGTATCTCTAGGCTTCTGATCAAGCTAACCTATTTAAGATAGTAAAAACATAACTGGAGGTTTAAGTAATAATAGCATAAATCAGATATGAGGTATTATCAAAAATATGGCGTATATTTAAATACATATTTAAACCATACTACAATAAAAATCACTTTGCCATTAATTCCCCCTCAAATGGTCTCCTTTGCTTCAAACACACTTTCCCCATTGTTCTTGTCACTTTTGGAAGAAGTGCTCGAAGTCCTCTTAATAGTGAGTCTCTGTAGTTGTGCTGCTTTTGACTGTGAAGAACAGCCAGAAGTTGCATGGTACCAGACACAGTGAATAAGGTGGATGGGGACGTGCAGTAATGTTTTACAAGCTGGCCTTTTCTACTGGATGTCGTTCAGCAGCTACATTGACCATTTTTTATCACACCTTGTAAATACATGGAAAGAGGACTTTGAGAACTGCTTCAGAAAGTGGTAAGAATGCTGGGATAAGTGTATTTGAAATAAGGGGGAGCATTTTTTGTGGGGAATTAATGGCAGTGTGTTTGTTACTGTGATTTTTTAAAAAATGTTTTCACTGTATATTTTGATCACATTTTGTATTTTTCTTTTCAATTCAGAGTTGCAGTTATGTTTTTCAAGAATTAGGAATTAACAAGTAGTAGAACATACTAGCTTGCATATTACATTATGTATTGTGTTGATATGTAGTAGATAGAGTCCTATCTTTCTGTAATAGCACTAAAGAGAAAATATTGCTTTCATTATGAAGTTCATTAATAAATATTTTAATGTTGCTCATGACCTTTTATACAGTTTTGATTCACTAATAAGGAAGCATAAGAGATATGTTTTATTTGCCATTATCATTTTATGTGAGAGGTCATTTTTGCTTAATGTGTATAATATATAAAGAATATTGCTAAAGTCTAATTTTCTACAAAATGTATCGTTGCAGAACTTTAAGATTGAGGCTGTGATTCATTCCCTATGTAAGCAGATTTGTTAGTTTCATTTAATGCAGTATTTTTTACTTTCTAGTTTTTTGCATATCATGAATAAAAATGTAATTATAAACCTGCTGGACTGTGTTATGGTTGTTAGGAACATGAGATTTGAAATCAGAGATGTATGAGTTAGAATCCTGCTTCTCTCACTTAAAGCTGTGGATATGAGACAATTATTTACCCTCTTTAATCCTCATTTTCATCCATGATAAAATGAGGATAATAACACGATCTAGTCTAAGATTACTGGGAAAATTAATGAGCATACTGTAAAGGTCTCACAGTGATCTAGTATCAATAAATGTTTGTTGTAATTTATTATTCTCTTTCTCCAAAATACTGAAGCAGTAATGTTCAGATTTTCTTAGAAAAACTGAAAGTTGGGAGAAAAAAAATTTCTGAATTAAAAAACAAAAAAAATAGCAATCCCAAAATGTTGGTATGGAGATGCTTATCAAAGTTATTTCTATAACATTACAAAGGACAATAGATTAGTTTGAGAAATTGTCTGGAAAATCACAGTTTTCTACTTTTACTAGTTTATATTAATTTTTTATAATCACCATATTCTACAAATATTACTGTAGCATTTTACAAGTTTTTTATTGTTGAACTGATTAATTAGATGATACTAAAGGTGTCCAGTGGAGAAGGCTTGCCTATTTCACTGAATGAATAAAGGAGAACATATTTCAGTAATTACTCAAGTGCCTTTTTGTCTTTTTGAGAGAGTCTCGCTATGCAGTTCAGGCTGGCCTTGAGCTCACTTTGTAGCCCAGGCTGGTCTCAAACTCTCAAGGATCCTGCCTTAGCTGGGATTGCAGGCATACACCACCACGCCCGGCTTAATTCCTCAAGTCTTATTTTACAAATATACAACTGGACACTGTAGCAGCAGTGAAATGTCTGAGTGATAAAGGGAGTCCCTGTTTCCATCCCCACTGTATGTCTCACTTGGGTGAGCAAAAGAAAAGACCATAGAAGAGTTGGAGTTTCAAAAGTGTAGTTAATAATGATACTAAATTTAACTCATATGAATTAGATGATTGTACTGGCTAATTACTTTTAAAATTTGTACAATGTGTCTGATCTCTAATAGAAAAATATTACTCTACATGCAATATTGCTCAAAGGACGATGCATGTACACAGCCATATCTAAGTTGACTTACCATGTAATGTGAGTCACTCATACATTCAAATATTTATTAAGCATCTGTCTTTATTAGATGTTGTTGATGGCAGTGATGCAGTGTTAAATAAAACGCTTGGTGTTTTGATTTTTTTTTTTTTTTTTTTTTTTTTGCGGCACCGGGGATTGAACTCACAGCCAAACTTAAGCCACTGAGCCAAACTCCCGGCCCTGGTTTTTCAAGGCAGGGTCGCACTATGTAGCTCAGGTCGGCCTTGTGCCGCGTTGTAGCCCAAGCCGGCCTCGAACTCACAACGCTCCGCCTACCTCAGCCTCCCGAGTGCTGGGATTAAAGGCGTGCACCACCACGCCTGGCTTGGTGTTTTGATCTTATACTCCTTAAATTCTAATGGGAGACATCAACTTTAAACAACTAAGTCATACTATCTAACTGTTTGTTGTGGCTGCAGTTGAATTAAAATGGACTATAAGGGATATGCCCAATGGAAGGAGTTTAGTATAATTTTATTTTTATTTATTTGTTTATTTATTTATTTTGGAGACAGGGTGTCACTATGTAGTGCATGCTGACCTTGAGCTCCTTCATCTAACCCAGGCTGGTCTCGAACTCATGCCAATCCTCCTGCCTCAGCCTCCCGAGTGCTGGGGTTACAGGTGTGAGCCACCACACTTCACAGTTTAATTATAATTTTAAAAAAGGGGTTTTTTTGATAAAAGTGTTTTCACATAGGATACTATATGTGGGAGAAAGAAATATTTTGACTGTGATGCGGAGAAGATGGTGAGGGTTTAGGGTTGTCGTAGGCTAATATTCCACAAGAAATCGGCAGGAGAATATGCTTTCATGATGCTTACACCTCAGCCCATCCAAGTAGGTAAACAGTATTGGCTTAAAGGAAGGGCAAGTTATTAGCTACACTAGAGCATGTCAGTATCTCAGTGCGGTGTTGAATGTAATATATGAACAAAGATGAAATACTGTTGTGGAAAGTACAGTAAATGAAAATAATTTAGAATAGAGCTATGAGAGCAAGGATGTAAGAAGAGGTCCTCTGGGGAAGATATTTTTCTATTAGATACCAAAAGAACAGATAGAACTTAGCCCCAAAGTGATATTGAAGAATGCTGAGCTCTGCATATAGAAGTTTCCTTACCATGTAAGCTGGAACTGGCATCTCTAAATAAGACTCTAAAAGGATTATTGACCTCATAATAATCAGCCTAGGAAATGCAGTCCAGTCTGAGGAAGTCTGTCACACTTTTCCCAGGAGATTTTTATTGGTTTTTACAGACACTTGGGAGGAGAAAACCAGAGTGTCATAGCAAATCACATAAAAAGTTGTTCATTATTGCCTCGATGGAAGAGTTTGATATATTTAGAATTTTCCTTGCTTTGAATTTATAATATATATTTACTATATGCCAAGCACAACTCCAGCAGCTACAGTTGCAAGGAATGCATGTACTTGCTGTCCTGGACCTTCCATTGTGGTAGGAAAAAGTATTTTTCAGATGATGTCAGTGCAATGAAGGAAACTAAGGCATGATTTATTTGAAGAAACTTAGTTGAAAACTGAATTGAAGAAGGGTGCAACTTTAGGTATAATCAAGGAAGGCTCCTCTGAGACATCAGCTATGGTAATCATAGTTGGGAAAGACTGTCCCAGAAAAAGAGAACTACAGGTGCAAAGCTCTGAGGCTCAAATGAGCATGGCCTGTGTGAGGAGGAATGGCATGGAGACCTGTGGGGCAGTAAGGGAGGAAGCTAGTAGGAAAGTGAAGGAGACGAAGCCCCAGGGTAGGCAGGGCTGCTGCAGGTGGAGCCTGAAAAGCCAAGGTGTAAATGCTTTGGTTCAGGTTTTTTATAGGATGGGAAGCCAGTGGAACCAGAACTTTGAGGAATGTGACAGATTGTTTTATCTTTTACAGAAAATCAGAGTATACTGTGAAGAATATGGGTCAGGAGTGAAAACAGAAAGGCCTGGTGAGGAACTCTAGCTGTGTGAGTTGCAGTGGGACAGGAGACAAAGAGCAGAAGCTGGGATGCATCCAGGGTTCTGGTTGAGCTGTTGAGCAAATAGTCCTCTACTTAGACAGGAAGAGTGCAGTGGGGAGGGAATTCCCCTTTGCACGTGTTCAGTTCCACACGCCTGTTTTTGATTGGAGAGCTTGAGATATTAGTTGGAGAAGTGAGCCAAGGGCTCAGGGAGAAGGGTTTGGAAAAGTAAATTTGAGATCCTTTGGGGTAGAGGAAGGATTTAATGCTGTGGACTGCCATGGATCATCACCGGTGAGCGCCAAAATAGAAAGGAAGGATGGAAGACAGCAGTTCAGCCTTGGGGGATTAGAAAGAGAAGTGGGATCCAGGAAAGCTGGACCCATATGCTGTGAAGGAAATAAGAGAAGCTTCAAAAGAAGACAAGTGAGTAGTGTTTTCAGGAGGGATTTGTCAATAGCACCAAATGCTGCTCCGGCACTGAACCCGATGAGGACTGAGAATGGTGGACTGGGCCAGAGAGAGTTCATCAGTAACACTGAGAGGTGAATGTCAGTGGAGTGAGAGGACAAAAGACTGAAACAAACCCTCGTTCAGATGGAAAGGAAGAAAACGAAGTCTGAATGTCTACACACTTCTTTTGGAGTGGTTTCGTTGTAATGAGTTGTAGACAGGGGATGATGGCTGGCAAGGCATTTTGCACCCTGGGGAGGGATTCAAAGGGTTTCAGAGTGGGAGATAGCACATAGCTGTCAAGAATTATCCAGTGTGGCTACATTAATTCTATAGAGTGTAGCTACATTAGTTCTATAAAGCAACCATGGCAAACCGTTCAGAGCTTTCAGGGATACAACCCGCTGCGGCACACGTGCCACAGGTTCCACACCACTGCTGGAGAGGGAGGAATTGTAGAAGCTAAATCCGTAAGTCCTTAATTAATTACACATTATTGTTTACATTATACTGTGGAGTAACATATATCTTACAGTAGTTAATTTTATTTCTAAAGTCAAAATGGAAAAAGATACATAATGAAAAAAGAAAATACCAAAGTAAAAGATAGTACTCTAGGACTGGCAAATGTAAAGCATATAAAGTAAAACTGGTTCCGCTGACAATTACAAAATGCAGAGACAGAAAATACTGATCAAGGATAAACAGTGGAAAGAGAACAATAAGGAAAATTGAATTCTGCTGGTAATTGTGAAAGTGATACCAGAATTAGCACAAATGAAGATCAAATACTTCTCATTCATCATTTAGTATAGTGCACAGGCTAATTAAGACAGCAAAATAATTTGTAGTAAATTTGTAGTAGATTTTAAAGGAAATTTTTAAAATATTTTCACTTAGTGGATTACGTTTTCGAAATTCAAAAAACCTGAAGGGTAATACCATGACTAGTTTCAGGAAATCCAGTCAAAGAGTGAGGAAAAAAAATATATTGGAATTATCACCTTCATCCCATAAGCTGAGCTGATCCTTTGTATATGTAGTTGAAGAAACAGGGAATCTTGGTTCTCCACAATGAGTCCAGAATGTGATAGGTTAGTGGCTTTAGAACTATCAGGGCCTGAAAAGACCTGGTACAGCCAAGTGGGTGTTTCACTGTTGCTGTTTTCTTCCCTAACCATTTTCCTTTTCTTCTTTATTAGCCTATGCAGATGGCCTGTCATTTCTTTTTTCTATCATTATTATCTTTTTAACCACTCATTTCCAGTAGTGAAACAGATCTACCTAGAGGGAAAGAGTCCAGCTTCAGTTTCTTATGCAGCCATATTTTTTTTGCACAGATGTAATAGGAGCAACTGACTTCACTAGAATTATACAAAAGTTGTCTATTGCATTAAAGCTTTGTACTGAGTGTTATATTTGAGAAATTCCCTACGATAAGTCCTTAGTACTTTGTTCCTTATTTAAAACAATTGTATATCATTGAATATAAAGTACTTTTTCCTAAAATACCTAAGAGCATGTTGATTTGGCTGTTAAAAAACCTTCCCCAATTTAGGCATGCAGTTTTTTTTCTTCCCTCCTTTAAAAGAGTGTTGCTTTCTTATTATATTTAGATAGAGACATGCAGTGAAGAATTCTCCAAATGTATACCTTATTTTTATAGCAGCCATTCAGGAATTTCAAAGGAATGTGGCTATGGGCACATACACCCTGTTTTCTTCCTATGGGCTGTTGCTTTCCTCAGCAGCCTACAGGAAGAAGCCACAAGTATATTTTTAGTCTTATGTCATTTATCTTTGCAAAAGGAACTGTGGTCATCACAGTGATTGCTTCACATCTTGCTGGAAGGTCTGACCCTGGCTCCTGACACATTAAAGGCACTGAAAGTTTGCTCCCGTGATGCTCCTTATTTCAGATTTCTTGATTCATTAACTGCCTTCTGTTGTCCGATTTCCTGCTAGTTGATGGTGCTATCTTAGTTCGGGTCATGGTCATTGTCACAGACCCTGTCCTTCTGTCCACCTTACACATTACTGTCTTCTTTTAGCTCACTGTTTGGGGAATCCTGGTGTCATCTGTCCATATGACCAGAATAGTCCTGGGCAGCTGACCTATGCTTGTGTGTACAGTTGTCTTGGCTTCTTGTGTGACTGAGCTACCAGCTCTTCCCTTGGTAATTTTATTTTTCTGCTTACTCATATGTGTGGCAATTTCTAGGTACAGACTAATTCTTTAATTCTAAATGTGCTTTTTACCAGCGAATCATGCACTTACTTATGTTCTTTATTTTTTAAACATTGGTAACTAGGAAATGGGCCTATAATGTTGCTGTACTTAATTTATTACTCTAAAATATAGGCTTTGATGAGAGGCTATGTTTCACTATGATCACTGTGAAACAAAGGCAGGAGTTTGTTAAATAGAGAAAGGCAGGCAACCCATATTATGAAAAACTTAATTTTAACTAGGAATTCAGAATGCTTTATTTTATACAGATCCGTTGGTGATTGGTTGTTTGTACCCGGTTTTCAAGATAGAATAGAAATTTATTTGTATTTTCTCACTTCTGGGCATGCACATGAGGTTGAATAGATTCCATTTTAAAAAACTGGCTGCTTATGTTCTTGTTTATCTCAAATATCTACAATCTGTTGATTTCACCATTTCATCTGGCATAGACTGGATGAGTTCTAAGATTAAATGAAATAACTGGCACAGAGTGGAGACAGAAGCTGTCTATAAGAGAATTAGCAGAAAAGTGAAATCTGTAGGTAAGCTCCTTAAATGCCAAAGAGTGAGTTTTGTTGATCCTTCTCCTGCATAAGTTAAATAATAAATACAAATAAAAAGGAAAAAATACAAAAAGTAGTTTGGATATCTGGGACAGTCCTCTTCCAGTGGTAGATGTTATTAAGGAAGTGAAGATAGAGATAAATGTATTTATTAGGTAAAGTAGCTACAGGCAGAGGCAACAGAATAGTTTGTAATCATTCTATTTTAAAGCAGGATTAAAGACTGCTAAATAAAGTTTCTCCTATAACAAAGGCACCTAATGTATGTTTAGATTTCTGTGTAAATGTTGTATTTTATTAATGTAGTATTCAATGTAGCTTCCATAATCATTTTTCACTACTTCTGAAAAGCTCCCTTTAATATAGAATGTGATATACTGTACTTTGATGTATAGTATCTCATTTTCTTTGTGAATAGTGTTAAAAAATTTGCTCTTTTGGAATGATGTTCTTAAATATAATTTCACATAGCCCAAGTACTGTTATGCAACATGGGTATTCTTATTTTACATATTAGATTGCAATTTTTTACAGAATTATTTTGGTGGTATTTGGAGATAGATAGATACATACATACATACGACTTTAATACAAAGTAGGAAGAAATGAAAGATGGAACAATACAAGATTCAAGAGGGAAACTGAGTTTTAGAATCACTGCCAACACTGTTTTAAATTGGCCTTTTAATAATTTATTACTCTGTGGCAGTGTTTTTCTGTTCTCTGTTTTTTCTTATTACCTTATTAAATCTTTTCTGTTCCAAACTGTGTTACTATTTTCTCTGCTCTTTCACTGTAGTTTCCATTGTTAATGCAGAATTGATTAATTGGTATTCTGCTTTGTATTCTTTAGAAAATAATTAATTGATATTTGTCTATCTAGCAAATAAAAGAGAAACTAACAATTTACGAAGTATCAGTCACATCCTTAAGTCACTTTCCAGCTACATCCACATAGGGTGAAATACTACTGTAATCATTGGCCAGTTGTTTGCATTTTTCATGGTCAGGTGGCATCACCACCTTTTTTTCTTCTAATAATTAGTACATTCATTCAACAAATGTTGTATGAACCAGTTAGGGCCAGAAATGTCTTTAACTCCAGGCAATAGTATTTTTTAAAAAATTATTTAACACCAGCTGCAGTCTATAATACACTGAGACAATGTAATTTATGTTGTGGCTCATTTCCTGTTGGTAAATCTTGAAACTAGTGTAGTAGCTCACAATCAACAGTTTTTGAAGAGATGAAATAGAATAGAGATTTAAAAACATCTTAGAACAGCACCCAAGTAAGTATTACTTTGTAGAATTTGTTGATTAACCCTTATTTACATACCTGCAACTTAACTGGGCTCCTTCCTTTTTCCCTTTTCCTCTCAGCAGCTCCTTCTCATGGTTATCCACCTTGGCTATATCTTCTTTTCTCTGCCTCTCATTCCCCATTTCTCCTCTATTTCCCTATCATTTCTTTTAGTTCTGCCTTCATCCTTCACCATGCTGTCTTTTATTGAATCTTGATTGTCTAACCTCTTTCATATCTAACCAAATCACCTATCCCAGAAATTATACATTATGGAACTAAGACACTTTTATTGAAAAAGACATTGTTACTGCCATCTAGTGGTAGAATTTTAGAGCAAGGAGAATGGAAAGAGTAAAAACTGGATGCAGTATAGTTATTTTTTTTCTAGGATTGTGCCTGGATTTCCCCAGCAGCTGAATATGATCCTAAGAAATACTCAAACCTTAATTTGAAACTTATTTCATCTATTTTACTTTTAAAGTTCCAGTACTGAGTATGAAATTTTTAAAAAGTATATTTTTTTTGGTCCAGAAAGAAAAAGCATAGCTTCTGCCCCATCATTCCACTTCCTACCCTGTGTATTTCAGTATTGGCTCTAAAAAAATAAAATAAAATAAAGTGCTACTTTCTGTGTATCCATATGCAGTGGTTTTTAAACTATGGATTGAGTTTGCTGGCTAAACGGAAGCATATGCTTGCCAACTTGTGTTCTATTAGCAAGTTTCACTGGCAGCTGAGCCCACTAGGCAAGGAAACGGAAGTCCTGGAATGTTACAGAGAGAAAATAAAATTCAGTTGGAGAGTTATATCTCAAGACAGCAAGAATTCAAGAAGACACAATGTAAAAGAATTTGGTGAATCTGAGACAATTGGAATAGCACTTGGAGAATTCATGAGAGAAAAATTGCTTTCTCAAGAAATAAGAGCTTACTTCAGTAGAAATAGGGTAGGCGTTAAAAGGTAGTCCTATGATGTGGGCGCTGTACTTTCCTGAGGATAGAAAGATGTAGCAGGACTTGGGTGATCTTTAGTAAGAATAAGCTCCTTTGTTACTGAGAACTGTAGTTGCGCATATGTTTTTGTTGTTGTTGTTGTTGTTGTTACAAATTCTCACTGTCTTAGTTACTTTTCTCCTTGCTGAGACAAATATCTAATACCAAAAGTTAAAGGAGGAAAGGTTTATTTGGTTCACAGTTTGTAGAGGTTTCAGTCCATAATTGCCTGTCCCCAAGACAGGGTGGCATGGCAGAGGGGCATTATAGAGGAGAAACAGTTCATGGTGGGCAGAAGGCACCAAGCTGCATATGACAACAGCAGCTTCTTTCTCCTCTTTTATATTCTGTCTAGGCTTGTGGGCTCCAGGCAGGTACCAAACCAATCAGTGGACTAATTTAGTAATCACACACCGTTAATCCTATCAACACACACTCTAGATCCTACCACTTCTGGAAAAGCCCCACCTATGACTGCATGAGGCTTTGGGGTACATCTAGACAAGCCATAGTACAGTAGGTTGGGGTATCCAGCAAGATTATTCACTGAAATTTAACCTTCATGAAAGTACCATTAAAGCTTTATTAGTTGCTGTTTCATTGGGTATGATATCAGAAAATGCTTAGTAAACATTTATTGAATGAAGAGAGATGAAAAGAATTAATGAATTAATGCAGTCAGCAGTTCTGTCGTGTTTCATGTGACATACTTGGGGCTATTGCGGCCAATGTTGATCTGTGGTCCTTAACTCTAAACAAAAAAGGATCTTCTCCTTGTATTATAAAGTAGAAACTGCCACAACATAAAAGCCAGCAAGGTTCCTACCGTTCTTCAACGCCTGTCTTTTGCTATTCCACCAGATACGTCTCATGTTCTAGCCACATGTCATGGCTTTTCATGGTGACATTCTACTGTATAAAAGAGGCCTTTCTTTGCTTTACCAAACTATAAGGCATTTCATGCACACATGCCTACATACATGTATACGCAGCTCTTCTTACTGTCTTACTGTCTAACCAGTGTCTGACTTGCAAGAAACACTCTTTAAGTATTTACAGCATGAATGAATACCATCCCCAAAGCTGTTACTACTTTGCATCGATGAGTCACCTGTAGTTCCATGGTGTTCCTGAGTATATACTGTTTCTGCTGTTTCCCAAATTTGCTTTATTTCATAGTACTTGATATTTTAAACTAATGTTTGGTGGTACATTATAGATGCTTGATGTGATTTAAGTTTTAATAGTTTCTGCAGCTGAGCCCCTGCCAGTGAGGAATATGCTATAACTTCCAAAACAGTGTTAATAGAAAAATGGTGCTTTATGAAAATTATAGTCAGATCTTATTCATTCTTTTACTTTCATGTGAAATATTTTGCCTATGAACATAGGATGAATTACGACTTTGGTTGAATCTAGGCAATTAATAGAGTTGGCTAGGTTTCTTAGATAATAGTAACTCCAGTTTGATGGCCCAGTCAGGGTGAAACAAATGATACCTCCTACCCTACTGCAGTTAACTGTGTCAGTATCGCAGTACAATCAAAATCTGAAAACAATGAAGTATGGATAATCCCACTATAAATTGTAATAAAAATTACCCCTCCAGACTCTATATTCCCTCCATTAAGTTCATAGACACTCTCTCTTTGTATATAAAATTTTATGAAATAAATCGAGCGGTTCTCCTGTCCTTACCAGAGAGCAAGCTGTTTTGATTTAAAAGCTGATAATGATACAATCAGTTCTTGATGTTTGCACTGCATGTTAAAAGCATAAATTTCATTTAACAAATCTAGATAGAAGGAGAATGCTACTTCTATTTGTACTATGGTTAAATGTGTCTTTGCGAGGAAGAATAAGTGATGTGTTCGCCATCATGGACCCATTTGTTACATCCATAAAATGCGATTTCTCTCCTCAGGTCTGTAATCTTAAAAGTGTGTTTAAGTAAACCAAGCCCAAATCTAAGATAGCTTTTTGTGAATTGTTTCAAATCTTTCTGTGTTTAGAAGAAATTGTCAATTTCTTGATTGGGTTTTTGTCTCTTCTGTGTTAAACTCAAAGGCTCCCTGATCATCTCCAGTGTGGCCTCTGTCAGAGCGAATGTTTTAAATCAGTCCTTATAAACACAGGGACCTTTTAAACAGAGGAAACCTTCTAGAGACCTAGCTCATAAATCCTCCAAGAACATGAATTAGACTCTGGAGGAAGTTGTATGTTATAATGAAGGCAGACTAGGTGACATTTGAGGTGAAAGTTGAAGAAGCAGAAGGCTTTAATGCTCAGAGTAGGTAGGAATATTCCAGACCAGAAAGAGAGTGAGCAATGAGAACAGAGAATGGAAGGTACATAAGAAATAAAGAATAGTATAGTTTTATTGAAATGTTAGCTGTAATGTATTCTCACATAACAGACCCACATGTGATATAAAACATACATTGTATGTGTGCTGTGCACTATACATTACTTATGGGGAAGGACCTAAGATCCTCTCTCTCAGTCTTTTTTAACTCCTTGCCTAGATTTATTTCTTACATTCTTTGTACGTACGATTTTCCAAGTGTGCATAGATTAAAAATTGCACACTTGGAAAAATAAGCCAAGGAAAAATAAGTGAAAAGAGTATTTCTCAGTCTCTATTGTTATATCATGGGTCTTCTAAAATGTTTTTTCAGTAAATTTTTATGTATTCTCATTTGTCACAAAAATAATTTCATTTTCTGTAGTTTTCCTTGCTAAAAAGAAAGAAGTAAACAGGTCTATGAAATTTGCATTGCCAATCTACAGACATTTGATGGCATGATTCTCATGTGCTAACCCCTTACCCACGTTGGGAAAATTCCCTTTTCTTTAGGAACACAAGCAAAAAGTGACAGCCAACAAAGATGTCAAAATTATTATTAAAATAAGAACTTGAGTAATCACAGCAAGGTCTTTCCGGATGGAAGCAAATAGGCTTACACAGCTCTTTAGTCCTTGGAGATAATACTTTATTACAGCATAATAATTGCTTTTGAAATAATGACTGTTAGTAATGAGAGAAAGGTTAAATTATTTCACTCTATTTGAATAAGGCTGCAAAATATGTAATAAATCTTCTAAAGATATTTATTAAAGCCATTGAAATAATAACTAACTTTCCTGAATGCCCACATATTCTTCGTGCTTTACATATGTCATTGTTAAGCCTGTAATAATCAACTTGGGGGCATTCTTGACTCTCTTTTCCACATAAGAAAACTGAGAGTTGTGTAACTTTCTCTGCTTCTTAAATGCAGAGTGAATAAGTAGTAGAGTCTTGAATTAAATAAAAATTTTAAAACACTTCAAAGTGATTTTTCAGTATTTAGAATTGATTTTGAAATGTTAATTACTTGGAGAATTTATCAATATTAAATATCCTAACTATATGGCCTCAAATTAGTGTAGTATTATATTTTAAACCATTTATTTTTTGTTAAGGTTAAAAATTTATTATATATGGAATTTATCCTTATAAAATTAAGTGTGTATGTGTTTATGAATTGTGTGAAACAATTCCATGTAGCTAAGTATTGACATTATAGTAAGATATTATGTATTTCCATTTCTCCAGCATCTTTTAGCATGATAAACAACAGCCTCAAGCTGTAGGCTAACATTTCTAGGTGTAGGGAAATTTTGTCAAGTGTGGTTCACTGAGTTTCAGAGACCGACATCTGTGTCATTTTTAGACATATCTGGTCCCTGCCTGCAGCTCTTCTGAGCAGGAGATTGGTTAGAAAGACACGTAGAACACAGACATGCCTGTTCTGTCTTGCCTTGTTCTGATAGTGTTATTTTCCGAAAAACACAAGGGCAAAACACAAAATAAAGACACAGCCAACATTTATTTTTACTGTTATAATTATATTTATTTTTCTTAGATTAATGAGTTCAATAAAATTCTGAGCGCTCGCCAATAGCTAATAATCATTATAACATTACAGTCTTTGAATTATCCTAGCTTATGTAGCAGATGTTCTGAAATGCTTTCTTTGAAATTGGAATATAAATCCAAAAAAATGTGTATGTTTGGTTAAGGAGAATAGGTCCATGGTAAGAACTGGGAATTTTCAGTTTTTGTTTCAGTATCTTTTGTGTTTTTTTAGTTCTTTTGCTATTTATTAAGCTTGTCAAAGAGTAAAATACTTTGTATGCTGGCATCATAATATGTGATGGTACTTTCTACTATATTTCCGAAGTCATGATTTTACTAGAACATAATCCGTTTATCATCTAATAAATGAGTGGTAGCTGGTGATGCACTGTTTAGTGGCATTATTGTGCCCATTGGTATAATCTTCAGTAATCAAGGTAGTATAACCTCCAATTATGTGTTTTATTATCTCATTATCTACCTTGCAACTAGTTCAACTGTTAAAAGGCCTGAGTTGTTTTTTTTTTTCCCTTCCTTGGCGAATTGTGATCATTTTTAATGTTAATCACCATAAGCCCTGATACTTACAAGTAAACCTCTTTCCTTGATAGCATTTTTTAATTATGTACTTTTTTCTTAGTACAAGTTTGCCATACATAATGATTACATTTATCATGGGGAGTTTATACATGTACATAGCACATCTTAAATCTTCTTTGTCACCTTCCCCTTCTATCTCTCCCTGTTCCCGCCACCTCTTTCTTAATCTCCTTCCCATTTGAAAAAAATTCTTATATCTGTGTTTTTTTCTTTTTGTAAAACCCTTTTTCCCTTCCTTTCTTCTCCCATCCGTCTTTTACCTGAAAGATAACTGTATAATTATGCAAGTATAATTTTGCATGATCTGCTATAAATGGAAAATTACAACTTATTTCTATTTACAAACCTAAATAAACCACTAAATAGTTATTAACTATTTTTCAGTGTTATGCTCTGTATTTATAATTATGATAAAATTTGAAAATATAATCATCCTTAATGCAAGAATATGCCACTCCCAGATGCAGACTTAAGTTCTTAACATTATTTATTCTGTACCTTATTCCAGGAAAGATACAGTAAACATCAACCTCACTGTTACTGTTCAGTCAGTAATTCAACTACAGGTTATATGGATATTACTACTTAACCAGTTTATTTAGAGAGGCCTCATGTATTTGTAAGGTTCATAATATGGTGCTCAGCTAATGTCTGGGCATGTTAGAATATACTAAAGTTAGAATGTCATATTATACTTTAGGCATGAAACTGTAAATGTAGGTATATATCTACACATAAAGAGCTAATTATGTGGACAAATGTACATATTCATAAAAAATTATATCTTTTTAAGACATTATTGTACCTTATGTTAATATAATAAAATGAAAGAATGAAAGAAATTAATGGGTTTATAAACTTGAATTTTGTGCCATATGTTGTACTATTTAAATCAGAAGAGTCTTCATGTTTGCTATTCAAACAAATGTGATGATTGTAGCACCGATTCATTTTCTTGTTGCTCTCTGATTCATTTGTCAAACTGGATGAAATTTAAACTAAAAACTAAGAATTTTTAAAAATTTTTAATTTCATTATTTTGCCTTTTGCCTTGCCCAGAAATATTGCTGTGTGTTCCTTTCCATTCATTTATTCATTTCATTAATACAAATTCCTCATTTTACCACATGTGCAACATACAGACAGTAACCACAACAAGCCATGAACCAAACCAAAAATGCCCATAATGAGACAAGTTGTGTAATACAGATTAGCACAGCCCCACACAGTTAAGCCTGCTGGGAAAGAAGCAGCAGACTCAGTCGGTGGGCGGGAGTGACTGCACTTCAGGAGAATGCTGTTTCTCAGAGGAAAGGATTACATGTTTACATTATGCAGGTTGACATGAAGAAGGAAGCACACTTCAAAATACGAGTCTTGGAAATATCAAAAGGCATAGTGAGGCCTGATTCCAATGGAAGTAGATTTTTAGAAGCAGATAGATAGGTTGATATGACTCAAATAAGGGTATTTATAAGACATACAAATGAGGACAAAAAAAGGGGTGGGGGGGTTCAGTTTCCATAGGCATTGCATACTAAGGTAAGCAGTCTATATTTCCTGAGTGCTACAGACAGAAAGTTAGAAGTAGGTAGGAGTTAACATGAAATCTGGGCAAAGAGGTGATAAGTGGAGTGAAAAACACAGGAAAAGAGACAAATTCAAATGCTGTTTCTAGAAGCCATTGGAGACTTTGAGGGGCTAGGCAGAGTTGGTATCAATAGAAATATGGTAGAATGTACTGGCCAAATGGAATTTTAGGGATGGAGAAGAAGACATAGGGAAGATAGCCTCAGTTTCTTGTTTTGGACATTGGAACATGTTGAGAATGTTTAGTGGAAAAATATTTGAATTGAAAGATTGTATTGATAATTTAACCCAGATAACAACACAAGTTAAAAAGTTGACAAAGCAAGAAATGAAAGTCAAGAGACATGAATTGAAGTATTCCAAAATATATCTTAAAATACATCTATGAAAGTACTAAAATGCAGTATTCAGAGAGATGTCCAGAAATTTGTAGAAATTAAGTGGGGCGGGGGGAGGATCATGAATTTCAGAGTGTACACAAATCATGTAGAAATAAATCAACATCTGTAGTCACAGAACAGTAGAATTGTCAAGCATGATTTATAAAGTCTCAAAAGATTATTTGCAAAGAAATTTAAAAATTACAAAGGCTGTCAGCAACAGCAAATGCCAGAGTGATGGAGCAGTCTATGGAAAGGGCTTAGGGGTCCTAGAATTCTCTCATCAGCTAAAATAAAATTCCATTAACAGTCAAAGAAAAAAATCAACATGCATTGACTAGGCATTTACTACTCACATAAATTTGCTGAGAGGACTAGTAAAGGATATACTTCTGAAAGATAAAGAACCAAGGAAGAAAGAGCTTCAAACTGGTGTTTGAAATGCAGATACCTATCTGCATAATGATAACATTTAATTATCTCTTGACAGTAAAACATGCGCCAAATTCCTAGGCTAAAATGAAAAATGGGCAAGGTGCACATGCCATTGGATTTTTCCAGCAGGCTAAATCTCATGTCTAAGAGAATAGACAATACTGAATGATTTTAGACTTAAGACAAGTGTTTAAACCTGACATTAAGTTTTATAATATGCAAAGGTGACACATTCCTGCACCAGTGGGAGTAGAAATTGACCTGGCCACCTTGCAAATAATTTGGCAATGACTAGGAAATTCAATGACAGGCATATCCCTAATTTTCAGTTATGTAGTATGAAGCAACTTGCAGGAGTGGTTGTTTGTTTGTGTTTTCTTCTTTTCTTGTTTTTACTTTTGCCATGCTAGGGATTGCACCTAGGGCTTAATGCATACTAGTCAAGTGCTATGCCATTGAGCTACATCCCTCCTTGGAAACAATATTTTTAACAGTGGATGTTTGAAGCAACTTGATTTCCCATCACTGCAAGGATGTATAAATAATAGAGGTCCATTTAGAAACTAGAATACTATACTATACAACAATTAAAAGACTATAAATAAATATCAGTTGTCATGTTAAGTGAAAAAAATTATAAAATATGTTGTGTACAAAAGAACTAAATCTTACAGATACCATTCATTCATTCATTCATACACATATAAGAAGGTTAGATACCAGGATACTACAAAAGAAGGGAATAAAATATGAATTAAAAAACCCAAAGAGACTTTCACTTCTGTGATATTTTGATTTTTTAAAAATATTTTGAAGAAAATACTGCAAAAGTATTAAGGTTCTTAAAAGTTTTCTAGAATGAATAGGTTCTCATTATATGTACATTTGGAACTAAATGACTTGCCAAAAAGAGGTAATTTAACTCAAATTTATAAGTAATTAGCAAGAGATTAAGGACTGGATCCTCTCTCCAATGGCTCATCTTGATTTCTTTTTGTTAAATCAGGAATAGTTGGATGTGAGAGATAATGGGAAGAAATAATTTTCATGATTCAAATTCTCCTTTTAGGAAAGACAAAAAGGGATAAAATACCAAAAAATTGATTTGGGCCCAGCATCTTATTTGATTGGTAAGTGGCTGGCACACAGTTCATCCAGTTTCCTATTAGCAGGTGAGCTCAGTTAGATCATAATGAGAGCCCCAGGCTCTCAGATCACAGTTTTTAGCCTTAGGAACAGCAAATGTTTAGAGCTGAGGTAACCTGGCAGCTTTGATCAAGAAAACTGTCTGGCTGGCACTCAGAATGTATATTGTTGCCATGGTGTACATCTTAAAAGTTAGCCAAACACACACACCTCTGGTTTTTAACAGAAAAAAATCTGTTTCTCTCTATTATTGTATTTTTAGAATATCAAACATTTGAAGTGGTTAAAAATTAACCATACCAAGTATAAGAATCACACAAGTATACCAAACATTTGTCTGGAAAAGCTGAAGACCTCGTCCTCCCTTGTAGCCCTGTCTTCGTCAGACACACACTCTTCTCACAAAATTGGAGTGAGCTTTCATTCAGTAGTGTGAACCCAGTGTTGGAAAAGCAGAAGTTTGTTCATCATGAGTTTGACGTGGTGAACCTGGGCGCTCAAC
>RJWM01008265.1:0-72818 GCA_004363535.1 Dasyprocta punctata | reverse complement strand
CATATGCAACATAGCCTTGTTGTCACCTACAAATGCCAGAGCATTAACCACAGAAGCTAGGGTGCCCCAGGGAGTGCAGGCATCGCTGGGAAACATTATCAGCTCTGACTGTGCATGAGTCCTCCCTGTTCTCTTTTCCCACTGGCCCAAATTTGTGAACTTCCATCTGACATAATTTATTCAGATTATGATATCAGATGGTGCCAATTCAAGTAACACTAAATATTTTGCGACTCAGAGATCAGAAGACTAGATGTATCTGTAAGATATATCATGTTAGAACTTCCTAATGCAAATAATGATATCTGCAGCTGGGGGCCATTTTGCCTCTCTGACTTCTGGGAATGAAGTAAACAGGAAAATCAGAGATGGCTGATGGGAGGTGGGGAGGGGTTTGCTTCTGGTTCTCTGCATCATGTGTTTAAAAGGGCAAAGGACTGGGAAGCGTCAGTCCTCCCCGCAGCTTCAGCCACCCTTCCTAAGTGATGCTGGCCAAGTCACTTTCCATCTCTTAGCTTCAGTTTGGGTTCTGTTTCCTCATTTGCAAAGAGAAGTTGGACAGGAATTCCAAGTCTGTCATAATCAAATGGGGATTATGTTTATCCAGGCTATGACCTGCCAATTGCTCAATAAATCCAGTAGCTACAGTCTGATTGACTGCCCAAATAGTCAATTTCTCTAATTAGATGTAATTTTTATGCAATTCAGCCAGGGACACAATTATTCTATTTGAAAAATTTTTCTTCAGGAAGGTAGATTCTAGACAAAAAATTAACTTATGTATTCCCTTGGCTTTTTCCTTTCTTGCTTCATTCCCTCCCCCTGTTCTCCCTTCTTTCTTCCTTTCTTCCTCCCTCCCATCTTCCTTTTCTTTCTTTCTTTCTTTCTTTCTTTCTTTCTTTCTTTCTTTCTTTCTTTCTTTCTTTCTTCCTTTCTTCCTTTCCTCCTTCCTCCTTTCTTCCTTTTCTTTCTTTTTTTCTTCTATCCTTCCCTCCCTTCCTCCCTACTTCCCTTCCTTCCATCTTTCCTTTCTTCCTTCTCTCTCCTCTTTTAATCTGGTAACTGAAAGCCACCTCATTTTTCTCCTGCCACCTGCTTGCCTTAGATTACATTGATACTGAAAGTTTAGAGAACAAAAGTACCCACCAAGATTCTCCAGAGAAAGAATGTAGTGTATAATGAGAGATTGATTATAAGACCCTGGCTCTTATAATTGTGGGACTGAAATTGTGAGTGAAAGTGTTGGGCAGGTATCAGGCTACAGACAGGGAGGAGTGGATGTTGTAGTCCCAAGGCAAAATATCTCCTTCCCTGGAAAATGTTTATTTTTGTTCTGAAGGCTTTCAACCAACTAAATCAACCCATTTACACCTTTGGGGATGAGCTCCACCGTTTAACATCAGTTGTCTGTAGATGCTAACCATGTCCGCTGAATCCCTCCACAGCAATACTCGAATTCAGGTTCAATACTCGAATCCACCCACAGCAGTACTCAAATTCAGGTTTATAACTGGGTGCTCTTGACTAGCCAGTGTGCAGTCCGTGGAGGTTGAAGACCCTGGACCCTAAATGCGGTTCTGTAACTTCACCCACTTGGGAGTCTTTACCAGGTCCTCCTCTCTCTCCAGTGCAAAGGACTGGAAGGTAAAACTTGCAACTCAGGACAGTGTGTGTGTGTGTGTGTGTGTGTGTGTGTTACTGAGAATTGAATCTCAGGCCTTGCACATGCTAGGCAAGCATTCTACCACTGAGTTTAGTTGTATCCTACTTCCTTTTCATTTTTTATTTTGGATAGGGTCTCACTAAGTTACTAAACTTCCCAGGCTGGGCTTGAACTTGTGATTTTTGGCCTCAGTCTCCACAATAGTTGAGATTACAGGTATTACCGCTGGGCTGGCTCAGAGAACTTCTGAATGGCCAGCACTTGTGCCTGTGTCACGGCAGCCCTGGAGGTGGAGGTGGGCAGAGGACAGGAGCACAGCCCTGCCCTGCCCCCGGGTTGGGCCCCTGGACCAGCTGGGAAGATCCTGGTGCAGAAGGAAACTTCTGCTCTTAAATCAAATTCCTGATAATGGGAAGGCCAAGAAGAGGCAGCTGGTGCTCATGATAACATAGCACCACACATGAGGAGGATGACAGTGTGTGTGTCCCCAAGAAATCCCTTACTTATAATCATCATGGTTTTAAGTGACAATTTTGATGGCTCCAGGTTTGGAGCCAGCTGAGGCTTCAAAGGAGAGAGTTGGAGGTGAGGACTGGTTGTGAAAATGTCTCCAAAAGCATAAGGCAACCCATCTACACTTGGTAAGAATTGCAGTAGTAGTAGTAACAATAATAGCTAACAGAAGCAGTGATTTGCTGACCCTGTGCTGGCACTGTTTACAATGTTTTAATGTATGAACTCATTTCATCCTCATAGGAATATTATAGTGTAGTTACTAATATTATCCATATTCTATGTATGGAGAAACTGGAGCACAGAAAGTCTAAGTAATGTCTTCAAGGACATGCAGCTAGCAAATGGCAGAACTAAGATTCAAAGCCAGAAAGTGCAACCACAGATTATGCATCTGTAAACCCCATATGATACTGTAATCCAAGAAATGGGGCAAATCTGTTCCAGACTCTGCCAGGAGACTAAACTAAACAACAGATATAGTAATTATGTTCCAGGCATTTCCTAGATCGATGTGATAGTGAACAGGAGGTGGTAATACATTTTGTCAAAATGGGTGGAATGTGGTAGCTAGAGGACCTAGTAGGTACTTTAAGTTTGCTGATCTCGAGCAGTGTAGAGATTTGAGTAAGTCTAGATACTAAAATTATAGAGTTGCAGAATAAACTCAAGTTTCTTTCTTTTTTATTTTTGGGGGTGGGTGTGTACCTGAGGTTAATCTCAAACTTGCGATTCTCCTGCCTCAGCTTTTCAAGTGCTGAGATTATAAATACACACCACTTGGTCTCTCTCCAGTCTCCTTCAACTCAAGCAATGTGGGCAACTCAGTCACCAGTAGATCAATGCTGACATTGAGAAAGATGATGCTATCACTTGTTTGTCTGAGGTAAGAACTCCAGAACAAAACTTCTAGGATTTGAACCCAGGCTGATACTAGCTATGAACCCTGGTGTGTCTAAGTTCTTCCTTCTGACAAACACAGGTAATGGTAGAACAGTTTCCTTTGAGGATTATGAGTACTTAGTATTTCTGAAGTATTTAGATTTGTGCCCAGCTAATTGTAAATACTGTGAGAATGATAGCAAAAATAAACTCCTCTATCATTTTTTGCAACATGTCTAAAACCAAGTTGATCATCTCTATAGAAAAAACTCTTCCATTTTTTCTGTTTTCACTACTTCTAAAAATGACACCACCCTTACTCAGTTGGCACATGAACCTCCCCCTGCTGATACCCTTGAATCCGACCCTGGGGGTACTCTCAGGAGCCAGAGCTGGGGTATCTCAGTTTCTTGCTATAATGCAGTCTGCTAGTTGGCACTGTGCAGGCTAGATCCATTTCATGCCTCCCTGCCAACAATTCTTCAAATAAGCAGTTCACACCCATTGTATTCTTGTGACCTGTTCCACCGCTTGACTGACACCTCTCTGAGAGGTCCCCGAAGTTCTAGTCTCCCTGAACTGTGTCATTCCTTCTTTTGCTAGTTCTTGGCTTCTGTTTGCATTATCATTCATGTCTAGGATGCATCCTCTTCTTTCTCCAGCTGACCAAACACATCTGTTTCTTCAAGGGTAATATGATTATCACTTCCTGCATGAAATCCTCCCTCAATTGTCACTCATCAGCAGTAGCTTGCTTCCTTCTCTGAACTCAGGAGATACTGGCAGCACGCACATGAGGACCCTTCCAGCATTTTCCTCTAGCTAACAGGGACAGAAGAGGTCTCAGGGGGCAAACTGCAGAGATTATAAAGACACAACATCCTGGCTTTGCCTTTCCATTTTACTGCTTCCTAGTGTTGAAATCAAGAGTACATTTTTTCTCTCAGCTTCAGCTGCCTCCTCTGTAGAGTGGGATTAGGGATGCCTGCCCCTTAGGTCCCTTAACCATCTGTCAGCTTCCACTCTTACCCCTAAACTCTGTTCCTAATATGTGCCAGAATGATTCTTTGCAAATGTGAATCAGATAACATTAATCCCCTCTGCTTTGGCATCCTCCAGGAAATTTCTATCATCCTTAAAATCAACCCCCAAATTCTCCCCCTTGTCTGGTACACTTCTCTGATCGCATTTCCTACCCTGCTCCCTCCCTCACTCTGTAGCTGCCCTCCAGGCTGAGGGGTTCCTCAGGCAGTCCAAACCCACTCAGGCCTTTTCACCTGCAGGGCACTCAGCCTGAAAGTCTCTTCCTCCACGTTTCTCTTCATTCACTTATTTCATCATTCACGGCAGGGACTTTCCCAGACCACTCAAACTAGCTGTCTTATTCCTCTCCTTTTTCTTTGCATTGTTTATCACCTCTGGTGTATTAGACTTCTTTGTTTATTTATTTATTGTTTGTCTCCATCCTCATCACCACTGTCAGATAGAAAAACACTCCACAAGCTGGAGGACTCTTGTCTGACTCATTATTTTATTCCAGGCACCAGAAACAAGAAATTCTTGGCACATACGGGGCACTTGATTAATAATTATTAAATGGAAGGCTAAGACTCAGCACAGTGCCAGGTTCCAGGTGGGTCTCCTGTGTGCAATGGCCATTATTATTTAACTCTTACTGCTGGAGCTCACATTGCTCCTCCCCGCTGCTCTGCGAGCTCTTCAAGGGCAGTGACTGTGTCTGATTCATCTCTGCATCTCCCGTAGAACCTAACACAGAGCAGGGCCAACCAACCATACATGTTAATGTCAGAGACCTCTGCAGACATCAGAGGGCAAACAAAAAAGAAGGAAGAATAGAGGGAAAGCTGCCCCTTGCCTGATAGTGCACGGGCTTGATGGAGAGGGGATATTTCATCACCCTATTATCTCTGGCATGGATGACAGGGAGCCTCTGACATCAATATCATGGAGGAAGGAGAGTTGCAAGGGTGTTGATGGTGCAGCTACCGCCCCACAGGCCCTTGGACTTCCCAGGAGGGGAACGCAAAGTCTGTAGCCTGCTTGCAGGCTGGCCTTCCCCTCCCTCCTCCAGCAGTATAAACGCTTCCAGCACTCAGCGTCTCCCGGCTGTCTCTGTCCCTGGAGACAGCAGAGAGACTCACACTCTGTCCTACGTAAGCATTAGTCACTCTCCAGGAGAGCGGTGTGACAAGACCCATCTCCAAGGTGCCTGGGGATTCCGGCACCTGGACAGTCATGTGCCTTTCTGTCTACTCTTTGTCGTGCTGTGAATGTTATTAAAATGCCCTATTTATCAGAGTGGGAAAAAAAATCCTGGCTTACGCCAAACAATATATAGGATCTAAAACACAGGCTGGGAATTTAATTTGCACAACAGCAGTGGAGAGCAAGTAAAGGGAGATAATTTATGGTTCTCCGGAGGGAGGGAGAACAGAAGGCAAGCCAGACACCCAGTGGCCCTCCTCCCTGCTCCTCCTGTCCTGCTCAGCCTTCTCCCCTCAGTCTGCCCACCCACCCCATCCTTGGAGCAATGAGGTTCCCGAGTCGGTGGAGAGCCCAGCTGGGGGTCATTGATGTATGTGAGGAGGGGGAGCTGGGATCTTGCCATCCATGAACATCTGGAGTATCCCCAGGTGTGTTTATTTAAATAAAGAAGCAGCATCTGGTAATAGGTAAGTGTAGGACATTTTTAAAAAAGAAAAACTAAATGTTCAGTGATGTTCCCCTCCCTCACAATATGACCTCCATGCTACTGAACTGAACTGAACCTTCAATAATAATAACAATAATAAAAGACTCATCTTTATGATTACTTCCCATGTATCATGTGTCAGGCTACTCTGTGTTTATTGTTTATTTAATCCTCTCAATTCCCCAAAACAGGTCATACTGGGTTTTTTTTTTTCCTTTTAAAGAGAAGAAACAGATACAGAGAGGTTAAGAACTTACTCAAGGCCACACAGCCTTTAGGTGGCAGGCAGATTCTGATGCAGGCAGTGTGATCAGCCAGACTACACACTGGAAGGGAGTGATGGAATTCCACAACTGCTGTATAATCACCTGCATTTGAACACTTACTTTGTTGTTTTTTATCATGCACAGAATGCAGAGCACTTTCTGTGAGTGGTCTCGTTTATTCCTCGCAACAACCTCAGGAGATAAGTTCTGTTATCATTCACATGTTTCAGATAGAAAGACTGAGATTCAGAAATATAGAGGAATGTGCCAGGCAGAGGCTATGACACCAACCACTACATTGCATCCTTTACGTGACTTCAGACGCTAAGGTAACACTATTAATGCAAGAAGTTTAGTATGTTCTTTGACAAGCATTCCAGAAATTCTCCAAGAGCACTGTGTGCATGCATGGGCCCCATCCTAACGTTCACAAGCAGGTATCGTTTCAGCGTGCATACTGGTATGAGATGTTCACCAGCTGTGAGAAGCTGCAAGCTCAGGTATTTTCTGCCACTAGCTCAGTTTCACCTGTGAAATGGAAGACAAAACCCATCACTGATAGGCAGGTGTGCAACCCACCGACTAAGGGGTGGGGCTTAAGACAGACTGAGGAGGTAGATAGAGAAGGAGAGAGGGAGGGAAGGAGGGACAAAGAAGGAATGAAGGAAAGTAAGGAAAAAGAAGAGAGGGAGGAAGGAAGGAAGGAAGGAAGGAAGGAAGGAAGGAAGGAAAGAAAGAACCAGAGACAGATGTGTATCAGTCTATCTGAACATTTAGGAAACACAGCTTTACCTTAACAAGTCTTTAATCACAGAAATGTGTGCAAATCTTTTGATTGTCACAATCACCCTACAAAGGAAGCTCATATTCTCTCCATTTTGCTGAAGGAGAAACTGAGGCAAAGCCAGGCTAGATATCTGTCAGGGATTTGTTAGGCACAGCCAAGACTTAAGCCCTACAGCCAAGCTCCAAAGTCTGTGTGTTCCCTAGAGCGGCTCCTTGGAGCCACAAGAGGTAGAGGCCAGTCCGACTCAGCGGAGAAGCTGACTGTGTTCCCTTGTTGTTGCTGGGCTGGTTTTGTCTTCCATTTCACAGGTGAAACTGAGCTAGTGGCAGAAAATACCTGAGCTTGCAGCTTCTCACAGCTGGTGAGCATCTCATCCCTGTATGCACGCTGAAATGGGGCCCGTGCATGCACACAGTGCTCTTGGAGAATTTCTGGAATGCTTGTCAAAGAACATACTAAACTTCAGCCACCTCAGACTGATCACTCAACAGGTGAATTTCATTGACTTCAACATGTTAGGATCTTTCTCATGCTGGGCCTGCTGGATACTTCAGAGGCTGAGACAGATGGATCACAAGTTCCAGGCTAGCCTCAGCTACATAGAGAAGCCCTAGTTCCAACTAAAATTTTTAAAAAGGGTTAAGGCTATAGCTCAATGGTAGAGCACCCTTGAATTCAATCCCTGGTCCTGAAAAACGTCTTTCTGTCACATAAGCCTGGCATGAAGAAAAGATGTCAGTCAATCAGTGAAGTACCAACAGCTTCCTCTGTCCTGGTGCTCAGCTAGGCCCTTCCTCATCCTCCTCCATCTGGACTGTCCTCCAGTGTGACCACTGAGGCAGCAAGACAGGAGCTGAATCTGTGAGGTTACCTGCCATTCACTGTGCGTTCGAAAAGGGCAATGTTATTGGGAACTTTAAGATTTATTAGTA
Organism: Dasyprocta punctata; assembly: GCA_004363535.1. Lineage (NCBI taxonomy): Eukaryota > Metazoa > Chordata > Mammalia > Rodentia > Dasyproctidae > Dasyprocta > Dasyprocta punctata. Next base: position 65,062 of record RJWM01008265.1, on the reverse strand, counting down.
AAGACATAGATAAGTAGTATTTGGGTTAAAAATAGAAGTGTCTCATTTAAAGGAGAAAAAAATAAGTTCTCATTTGTTCCAGAGGTGTTAGGTATATGAAGGTGAAACAAAATAGAAATCTGGGAAGTTGCACAGTTTTATCTGATTCTCCCTCCAGTCTTACAAGTGAAACATTTCTTCCCATTTTATTGATGAGAAGCAACAAGTTTTAAATCAATCACATAGTTTGCCCAGCAGCACAAAATGATATACCCACTATGCAAAAAAGCATGGAGAAGCCTTAAAAATAGAATGAGTATATGAGTTGCAACCCTACTTCTGTGTATTTATCCCAAAGAATTGGAATCAGAATCTCACAGAGACATCTTCATTCCCATGTTCATTGCAGCACTGTCCGCTGTAGCCAAAATGTACAAATAATCTACATTACTATCAGCATAGCAATAGGTTCAGCAAGTGTGCTATGCACATAAGATGGAATACTATTCAGCCTTAAAGAAAGAAGGAAAATTTTGCCACATGGAAGCTTAAGCACATAATGCTGAGTGAAATAAGTCAGTGACAGAACTATAAACCCTGCTTGATTCCACTAACTGGAGAAAGTAAGGGTGATTACTAGGGACTGGGAGGGCAGATGAAATGGGGAGTTGCCAATCAACTGGTGGCAGAGTTTGAAAAAAGTTGAGAAAACTCCAGAGATTGGCCATACAACATTGCACTCCTAGTGAACAATAATGGGTTGCACACTTATACATTTATTAAGAGGTAAGATCTAGAGCTAAGTGCTTTTATGACAATAAAATAAAACTTGCTTAAAAATAGTCTACACAAATTCCCAAAACACGAACTCAGTAAATTGGAGCTATGCAAAAGGCGGACAAATGTGGAAATTTTGTGCCCCCATCCCAGTGGTCTATCACTCCTTCTGCACTTGACCCTGAGATCCGGAGCAAACACACCCCACCCACGCCATCCCTGACTTTCATCTCTGCCAAGGCACTCACTGAAATTTGCTGGAGTCACTAAAGCCAAAGAAGTGTATTTATTTAAATTGTCAAGATAAATTAACTTTTAGAGCCCCGTTGGAGGAGTCCAGCAAACCCGAGCTGTGGGTTGGGAGCCATGAATATGCAAGCACACGCAGCCATCAAATTAGGCGGCTGCAAACATATTTGGAGGCAGCTGCTCATTTAATAATCTGGGACAACCACAAGAATAGAGAACGGGGCACTCTGGCCCATTTGCGTGGGTAAAGTGATAATTTTATAACACAATTGCAGCAATTAGGTTTCCCCAGACAAAGCCAGGGAAACACCGTTTGGGAGCAATCCTGGGTGTTGTCAGCCAAAGCTTCCTGCAGCATCAGCTCTGCTGTCAGACAAAGCAACCTGTTTCCTGGAGATACAGCCTCAGAAAGCACTAAGCAATGGGGCCTAGAGTCAGACAAACCCAGGTGAGAATCCCAGCTTTGCCCTATTGACTGAATAATCCCTAGACAGTTGCTTAACCTCTCTGAACTGTCGTTCATTTATCTGCGAATGGGGAAACAGATGGTACTTTCCTTTAATGAATAGCTGTGAAGAGTAAAAATGACTGTGTATCTAAAGTCTTTAGAACACTCTAATACAATGGTTCTCAACTCCTCTGCATGTGAGCAACACTGGGGAACTTCTAAAGCAGGACTGATGCCTGGACTGTACCTCTAGAGGTTCTAATTGGAGCACAAATATTTTATAATGCACCAGGTGATTTCAATGTATGTCCAATTTAAAAAAAATCAGTGTTCAAGTTTAGAAGAAAAGCTCAATAGCCAGAAGCTACTAAAATTATTTCTTTAATTCCAGCACTCTTGGGGCAAGTTTCTCATGTACAAGAGGACTTAAAATTCATTAATAGTTCAACCTTGGTCCTCACCACTGATCTAGCTCAAGTCTCCTCTTCCAAGAAGAGGAAAAAGTGGGATGTAATGAGGTGGGGGGATGCATAAAAAGAAGAGATTGACAATAGTTCTAACTCAGAGCCCGTTTTCTAAAGTTGGGATTTTTCAAATGATTACTAAAGGTAATAGCTAAACAATTGTTAAAACTAGTGAACACACGGTGAAGGAAACATGTTGCAGTAGAACCATAAAACATGTAGACAACATGGCCAGAGGCTGTTACCTCTTGACATGCTCATCTCCTGCCCCAAAATACACCAAGTAATGTTGCTAAAGCAGTTACCCCAACCCTGATCCCCTTTTAACAACTCCACATGGTGAAACTTGGTTGTTTTTCTGGGAGTTGCATGAGACATGAACCTAAGCCCTGGGCATTTATGTGAAAAGCAAGTGGTAGGTCCCTAGACTGAGTACCTATGGTCTTGGTTCTGACTGTCTGTTCCTTCTAGTGAAGTTCCCTTTGAAGATTAAAATTCATCCCAAATCTTGATCATCTTGACTGGGTCATTCAACCCTCCCTGATCCCATTTCTACTTTGATACTCACCTCTTCACCTTGATTAGAACACTCCATTCAAAGTTGTAGACACACACTGATGGAATTGACCACTCTCAGACAATCTTTGACTGGCAGAATCCACTCTTAATTTTAGAAAATAAGTTACCAGCTATCTTCTTTCTCAAATGCCCTTGCACTTAGAGATACCCAATGCAGCATGGACAAAATACATTCTGGGAAGCTTTGGAAAAGATGCTTCTCTCTCATAAAAGGAGAGAAATCAAGGGAAGAGATCTGGCATTCCTGTCTTTGATTCTTGCGTTGGATGTCATTGTGTGAGAATATGGTGTCTGGAAACTGTGGGCCAGCCAGCAATGCTCCCTAGTATCTGAGTTTTCTCCTGTTCAGGAAACACATGAATGGTGCATTTCCTAGCTTCTTCACAGGAGTTGTGGGGTGCTCAGACCAAGTTCTAGATTGTCAACAGAAATAATAGCTTCTATTTCCAGGCCTGGCACATGAAACTTCCCTGTTACTACTGCTGCTCTTTCACTACCTCCTCCCTGGCTGGAGAGGACTCTGAGAACTTAGAGAAAGGCAGAGCCATGATATGGACAGAGCTCAGGTCCTTGAGTGATGGAGTGGAAAAGAGCTTCCTGCTTAACTTTCTCTCACCAACTCTCACTGGACAATGACACAAGGGGAAAAATATTAATTTTTTGAGAATGTTGTATTGTTAGACAAATTTTAGGGTTGCTTAATATAACAAATAATTATATTACCCTAGCTAATAGAGATCTACTGTGGTCATTTTGCCCCCAGAAAGCAAGAAGTTCTGACTGGCTCACTGGGTGTGACATATGGACTGGAACACAGAAGGTCTGGTGTTCTGATGAACTCTGAGATGTTCCAACACAAGGGCTTTGGCTTCTAGACTTCTTGTTTGCAAGATAATACTTACCTTCCATGGATCTCAGTCATGCTCTTCTGAGGCTAGGGGGCTTGAGAATGAGGGATATGGGATGAATTCCTGGCATTTTATAGAATACTTTAATGGAGAAAAATGAGATGGGTTTTACAGTAGTTTGGGGGTATGATGGTCAGTAAGGGGAAACCCCTCTTTAACATGATGTTACAGAGTCCAGGTGACTACAAATCAACAATCGCCCTCTTAGGATTGGTGTTCCTGAAGTAACTTAGTCACTTGTATGTCACTGGGACACAATTATCTGACTTCCACAATTTAAAGAGGAGACCTTTATTTTGGCTCATGGGTTTACTCTATACTCAACTGGATCCAAGGCAAAAATGGCATTGAAGAAGAGTATGGCAGAGGAAACCTGTTTATGTCATGGTAACCAGGGAGTAGAGAGAGAAGGTAAAAAACCCAGGGACAAGAACGTGTGCTTCCAGCACAAGACCCGAGTGACTTGCCTCCAACCAAGCCCCATTTCCTAACAACAAGTCATCTATGGAGCCCCACAGACAACCACCTTCCAAACACATGAGATTTTTCGAGGGTACTTCAGTTACAAACCCTAACATCGGTGATGTTATGGCTCATTCTCTGAACCCCAACATGCTCTCTGCCAGAACTTTCCTCATGGCTCTGTTTCCATCTGAAACCATCCTTGGGACTCGCAGGCCAGTAGAGGTGGGCAAAGGGTTAAGCTGCAGGTCTCCATGTGACAAGGACACACTACACTGTTGTGGCCTGAGATCTGACAGCCAGAACACTTCCAATCTGAATTTCTGTGATGTCCTGGGAATCTATATGGTGACTTTTGTCAGTGCCTTGGATATACTTACAGTAATGGAAAATTAATCTGAACTCCAGACAGCAGTGAAGTTTGTGATATACACAGCTGTCTGTTACAAAAAGCCCACTCTCCAAGGATTTGATGCAATAACAAGGTTCCTAGGAAGCCTCCTGTCTGATAATAGTGGCCCTGAGGCAGTCTATTGGTGACAGGATGATTAAGGATTATGACAATGAATTGTTGCTCCCGGCTCTTGTCCTGGCCGTGTGACCACTCACTAGTTTTAAAACACTAGGACGGGAGTTTCCTATCCTCTGATCCACAGACAATGGCTGCTCATAGGAGTTGCCTTACTACTGAGAAAATTAGGCAATCCTGGCTGATGACTAAAGGAGTCTACTAAAAGCTCTTTGGAACCTCTGGAGCAATGATATAGGATTACTGTATTTTTTTTAAGAGAAAAAAGATACAGAAAAGAAAGACAAAAACCAAAAGAGACAAACAAATGACAACAACAAATCCAATACAACATTATAGGTTTACAAAACAAGATGATAGGAATTTGACAATGGTTGCAATATTACGTATCGTTACCTTCAAAGGATTGTTAGATTAACAGATATAGACATGTAAAATCGATCTAATCATATGAGTATTAATTGTTCTTTTTCAATAACTAGTACATTTAGTAGTATAGTCATTTTAACTATCTTATGTATACATATACACAAATTTATGTCTTTTTCCTTTTCCCTTCCTTCTTTCCTCCTTTCTCCTATCCCAATTACTTTTCCTCTTTGAGCAATTTCTTACACTTACACAGTATTTATTGTAGATTTTGGATCATATATACTTTTTCAGTTTCTTACACTAGAGAAGCAATATGGTATTTACACTTGTGAGTTTGATTTATTTCACTTATGAGTATGGTCTGAAGTCATGTCCATTTACTTATAAAAGTCTTGATGCAATCTTTCTTTATAACTGAATAGTACTCTATTGTATAAAAATACCACATCATTGTTATCCATTCCTTGATTGATGGGCACTTGGGTTGTTTCCAAGATTTGGCTATTGCAAATTGAGTTGCTATAAACGTGGGTGCACATATATCACTGTGGTATGACATTTTCAATTCTTCTGGGAAAATGCCCACAAGTGGGATAGCTGGGTCAAATGGAATCGCTCATCCTAGCTTCTTGAGGAATCTCCACACTGATTTCCACAGTGGTTGCACCAGCCTACACTCCCACCAACAGTGGAGAAGAGTTCCTTTTTCCCCACAGCCCCCCCAGCATTTGTTTTTGGTTGACTTCTTGATCTTGGTCATTCTTTCTGGGGTGAGATGGAATCTCAGTGTTGTTTTAATTTGCATTACTTGAATGACCATTGTTGTTGAACATTTTTTCATATATTTATTTGCCATTTGTATTTCTTCTTCTGAGAAGCGTGTATTCATCTCAGATGTCCATTTTTTGATTGGGTCCTTAAATTTTAGGGGCCTGATTTTTTAAAGTTGTTTTATATCAAGATTACTGTATTAAGGAATTGTGAATATCCAGTTGTACTACTGGGTCAGAAAATATAGAGGCTTGTGTTTCTTCTGAAAGTATCTCTTGAAATCTTTTTCTTTAGAAAAAGGGTAAATTTATAAGTGTTTACTACTACTGCAATGGATTGAATTTTGTGGTCTGAGATTGACATTTTAAAGCCCTAACCACAAACAAAATTGCTTCAGGGTCTGTATGGAGATATTTATGACTACACAAAGGTGCAGGGGTGGAACCCTGATCCCACAGAATTAATATCTCCAGAAGAAGATAAAAAGAGACCAATCCCTCTTTCTCTCTCCCTCACCCCCCCCCGTGTATGTCCTTTCCCTTTTCCTTCCTTCTTCCTCCTCCCTCCCATGTGAAGACAGAGCAAGAAGACAGTTGTCACAAGCCAAAATAAAAGTCCTCCGCTGGACCCAAATCAACTAGGCCCTTTAATCTGAGACTTCTGATCTCCAGAACTGACAGAAAATATGAGATGCAATTGTATATTATGGTGAATGTTTGCAATTTAAAAAATGCATTACAGTAAAAGCCATAGTGCCGTCAGTTATTCTTAGCATACTCCCTCTTGCTTTGAATGCACTTAGCCCATCTTTTTTGCTTTTTTCTGAAGCAGGTCTGGAAGTCCTCTTTCATACATTTTGTGTTTGGTTGGTTGGTTGGTTGGTTTTTTTACACTGTTTGACTGCCTTGATGTCCTGAATTTTTTCAAAATGTTTACTATTCATGGTCATTTTGGCTTTGGGGAAGAGTCAGATGATGCATATTGTCAGGTGTGGTATGTAAGGTAGATGAGGATACACCACAAGATTTTTATGGGGCTGCCTTTCTATTGGATTGCACTCAGAAGCCACATTCATACTTCATAAAGACATGCACAAAAGAAGACTTCCAGAACTATTTCAAAAAGAGGCAAGAATGATAGGATAAATTCAAAGTATTTATGCATGTGTGTATGTGTCTGTATGTGCGTGTGTGTAGAGGTATTTTGTAGGTGATTAATGGCAATATGCTTTTTCTCTAACTTTTTGTCTCTGACTTTTAGCATTCACCAAATATTTCAGTTAACTCTTGTACATTTTTGGATTTTTTTTTTTTCTCTTTTTGAGACAGGGCTTCACTATGCAGTTCAGGCTGACCGTGAACTCACTTTGTTGCCCAGGCTGACCTCGAACTTGCAAGTGGCCCTCCTGCCTCAGCCTCCCAAGTGATGGGATTACAGGCATGAGTCACCACATCTAGGATATGTCTGTTGTTTAAACAATCCAGTTTGTGATTTTTTGTTATGGCAGCCTAAGTTGAATGTTATGGCATCTTGAGCTTGTGCTACATGACAGAGTATTTGGACTTACTTAAGCAGTGGTCAGCAGGCCTGGGAGCAAGAAGATCCCTCTGTCTGTCAAGTTTGGCATGTCCAGTGGGAAGCTGAGAAACTCACCCATGACCATTTGAAGGGCCAATTTCCACAGCTGATGTTCTAGAATGACTTGTGCTCTGGGCATTGTACTTTTTCATATATATATATATATACATATATATATATATATGTATATATATATTCTATTTAAGCAGAAAAAAGTAAGAAATAACAGAAAAAAGTTTCAAAATAGGCTAGTAGGAGAGTAGTAATAATCAGTACATTGTGTATTGTTATATTCACGGTAGTTGTTCAGGCTACAAGGTATAGGCATGAAACATTGTCAAGAAAATTAATAGCACAAAATTTTCCTCTCAATGAACCAAAAGAAATCAGTTGTATATCTATCTTACACCATCTTGTGCTTATATTTATTTTTTTCTTTTCCCTTCCTTCCTTTCACCTTTCTCCCACCAGTATTTTTCTTTCAAACAGTTTCTTCCCTATTCACAATATCTATTGTACATTTGGATCTTATTTACTCTTTCAGATTCTCACACTTGTGAGACAATACAATGTTTACACATTTGGGTCTGGTTTATTTTACTTACAAGAATAGTCTCGAGTTGCACCCATTTATCTATAAAAGTATCAAGTTTATCTTTTTAATAGCTGGGTAGTATTCCATTGCATAAAAAAAAACCCACATCTGTTTTGTCCATTCTTCAGGTGTTGGGCATTTGGGTTGTTTCCATAATTTAGCTATTACAAATTGTGCTACTATAAACATTGCAATACATATATCGCTGGGATATGAGCTTTTCACTCTTTTGAGAAGATACCCAGAAGGGAAATAACTAGGGCAAATGGGACCACTAGTCTTAGTTTTTAAAAAAAGATCTTCACCCTGACATCCACAGTGGTTGCACGAGTCTATACTCCCACCAACAGTGGAGATGGTTTCCTTTTTCCCCACAACCCTGCTAGCAATTGTTTTTGGTTGTTTTCTTGATGATAGCCATTCTTTCTGGAGTGAGATGGAGTCTCAGTGTTGCTTTAATTTGCATCTCTCAAAAGACCAATGATGTAGAACATTTTTTTCATATATTTATTTGTCATTTGTATTTCTTCCTATGAGAACATGTATTTATCTAAGATGCCCAATTTTAGATTGAGTCTTTGAATTTGAGGAGCCTGATTTTTAAAAATTCTTTATATGTTCTAGATAGGAGTCCTTTGTCTGAGGGGCAGTTGACTAAGATATTTTTCCCAATTTGTGGGTTTTCTTTTCACTCTGTTGGAGATTTCTTTTGACATATAAAAACTTTTTAATAAGATGAGATCCCAGTTGTTGATTCTGGAAAGCATTTCCCGTGCAGTTTGATTTTTGTTCATGAATTTTTTGCCTACCACTATGTCATCAAGATTCCTATCTACTTTGTCTTCCAGCAGATTTAGTGTTTCTGTTTTAATATTTAGATCTTTGGTCTATTTTGACTTTAGTTTAGTGCATAGTGATAGAAGTGGGTCTAGTTTTAGTCTTCAGCATGCAGACAGCCAGTTTTTCCAGCACCATTCATTAAAGAGACTTTCTTCCAGTGAATATGTTTAGCCTCTTTGTCAAAGGTAAGGTGCTTTAGTGTGTTTGTAGCTGTATCTGCATCTTCTGTTCCGTTCCACTGGTTCTCAGCTCTGTTTTTTTTTTAAGTGTCATGCTAATTTTATCATAGTAGCTTTATAGTATAATTTCAGGTCAGGGATTGTGATGCCCTCTGACTTACCTTTGTTGCACAGGATTTCATTTGCTAGTCTAGGTCTTTTCTGGTTCCAAATGAACTTCTCTATTTCTGTAATGCTAATGTATTTTGATTGGGATTGCATTAAATCTATACAGCAGTTTTGGGAGTACGACTATTTTCACTATGTTGGTTCTTCCTATCCATGAACAAGAAATAAATTTCCACTTTCTGATATCTTCTTCAATCTCTTTTTCACAGTACTGTAGTTTTCAATGTATAGATCTTTTACTTCTTTTGATAGATCAACACCTAAGTATTTCATTTTGGGGGATGCTATTGTATACAACATGGTTTTGCTAATTTCTTTCTCTGTGAGTTTACTGTTTGTACAGGAATGCTATTGATTTTTGAGTGCTGACTTTGTATCCAGCTATATTACTGAATTGGTTATTAAATCTAAATCTTTTGTTGGAGCTTTTGGAGTCTTCTATATAGAATATCATGGCATTGCATTTTTTACTATGCTGCATGGAAAAAGATACAGATATCCTTCCCCTCAAGAACTTTAATTGATCTCCAGGTTCCTGATATTTTCTTCTATCCACAGAGACCAGAGTTAGTGGAATTTGCTCATCTCCTCTTTGACATGATTAATAATTCCTTCTATTTTCATATGGGAATATGTGTTTTGCAGTGCTTAGAAAAAATACACAGGAGTCCAATGTAGGAATGCTCTACTACATTGTGGCAAAACAAGTTGAAGAGAACTGGGTGGACATTTGTTTTGGGTAAATATTTTTGATCATCCTTTATGAGAATCCAAAGCACAAATCTTGAAAGCAGGCTGACAATCAAGAGTTATACTGCATCTGTGGAGAGATGTCATGGGAAATCATCATGAAAGAAATATGTTTCTGAAGTGAGAGTAAGACCAAAAGGAAAGAATGTGAGTGGACCTAAGTCTCATAGATCAACAGTCACTCCCCAAAGCAAATTGCAATTGTGTTTCTGATGGCAGTGGACACTACCTACACTTTGAGATCACATAAATAATATAGATTAGTCAGATGGTTGGCTTGATTTCACCTATGAACTTCCGTACTTTCTCAGTTTAAACCAGGAGTTAAATTTTAAAATAGATACAAACTATTTTGTATACAAACTATACAAAATGCAGCCTGAAATGTGGGTCAAAGAACAGAGGCCTACCATTCATGCAGTTCTAGAAATTTCTATGTAGTTGCATATTCGGTGTTTAACACAGCCTTTCATGATTCAGTGTTTACTTGTCCTCAATAGAATTCTATGTTTTGCATAAGGAACTAAAATTGATAATTTGTAAGTTGAGTTTTATGTTATTCATTGCAAATATAATACTATCATCTCAATTAACATGACAATAAAGCTCTCACTCACATTCTCTCAAATGTGATCCTATATCCACACAACCAATCTCAGTTACTTCACTCTTTCTCTATTATGTTCTAGGCTTCTTGGAATACAAATCTTTTTATTTTATTATTATTATTTTTGAGACGGGGTAGTTCTCACTGTCCTTGAACTCACTATGTAGTCTAGGCTGTAGTAATCTTCCTGTCTCAGTCTCCTGAATGCCTGAATGCTAGGATTACAGGTGTGCACCACCACTCCTGGCTGGAATGCGAATCGACTAGCATGAACAGTCTGTAGGTAAAAGTCCTTGTCTGTCTTTCTACCTTGTGTCCACGCAATGCAGATTAATGCCTAACACACAGTGGGTGCTTACTGGCTTGCTGAATGGAAAGTGTTCCTTATCTCCTTTCACCAAGCTTCCTGTTGCCTTGATGGGGATCCAGTCCTTTATCACCTGCTTCATTCCTGCAAACTTAGTTAGACTCCTTACAGAAATGGAGGCAGGCTGAGGTGGTGGGAGGGAAGATAAATCACACTAACCCAGGAGTCATAGGAGCTGATGGTCTATTGCCAGCCACATGGCAGAGAACTTCCTTGCCCAAGATCATGTTCTTCCTTAGGGCAGCATCCACCAATGAGTGGTTGCCATACAGACACCGAGGATCACACCCTTGCATCAATTTTCAAGAATACTGAAGATCATATCACCTAGAGTTTCCTGTTGGAGCTGCTCAGAGGCAGCCACGCTGTAGCCTCACTTTACTTTCTGCCCAATTCTGCCGCCTTCACTTTCTGACAGGTGTAGTCCCAGGGGAACTCTTCTGCATGCAACTCTCCACTCAAGAGTCTGTTTTCTGGAAACCTTATCTAAAACAATGCTAATGGTAGGGAGGATAATGATGTTAGTGTATCAAACAGGGAGTAGGGAAGAGGATAATGATTGTGGAGGGAACTAGGAGTTTTGTTGTCCGATATGTACTGGTTAATCTAATCTGAATCCTCCTTCAATAAGAAAAAAAAATAAATACCCTTGAGAGACATTGTTGTGATTTATGTCTCCTTGTGACATCATCCCAAGAAGGGACGCATTAGTCTGTGTTTTCTGGTCATGGTCATTCTTGTCCTGGATCCCCAGTGGGGAGTTACTGCACAGGATGGGGATGTATACTGCAATATTCATCCCAAGCCCCTGGCATTCTGTATTCTGTGAAAGTTTCACTCCCTCTGGGCTCTTCCATTAGAAGCCATGCCCACAAGTTATAAACAACCCTGATCACCTCCTTTCTTAGCTTCCAAGAGAGCTAATCTCCTGTCTGATGCTTTATCAGTCTATTGAGAAACGCCCAGAGAAATCTGCCAATCTAAACAGAATATAGTGTGGGAAATCATATTAGACCTCCCTATAATTCACCAAACATCACAGGCAGTAAAATTCTAATACCATAGTGATTCTTTTATTGTAATGAGAATAGAAATTGATGTAACGTCAATCCACCCTTATTGCAGCATTAAGATTCTCCTAAAATACTACACAAAATTCAAACTCAGGGAAAATCCCATGATAACCTCCTCGAAACTGTCCTAGAATCAGCCAGAGATTGTTCAGGAATTTTTAGCCTGATGATACCAAAAGATGATTGTATCTCTTAAAAAAAATCATTCCCATCAGGATCTTGAAATAGAGGCTCAGAGAAAATTCTATAATGGAATGGGGACTGACAGGGAAGAACTGCAGATAGATGATTTAAGATATGCCACACAGGAGAGAATGTTGGTCCATACTTATGATGCTCCCCTGCAGCGTACCTGTCAGGACTACTTGCCAAGGAGACATTAGGTGTAGCTCTGGCAGAAAGGACATAGCTAAAGACAAAGTCTGGGTGCAGAGCAGTCAGACAGTGATAAGAAAGAGGCCACTCTTCCAGGCAAGATGTGTCCTGGACAGATGTACAAATGAGTGCCACTGGTGTGATTCCAGATGAATCCACCTTCCCTACACGGGTCTGAGAGAGTATGATGGTGCCCACCTGACACCATTCCTGTTTCTTCATTGTTGTCAAGACCTGACTCCTGGAAAATAAATCATATCTTTAAAGCAACCAAGGCAATCTTCGGTTGGTGAACTATTTAATTAACGTGGGGTGAGACTGGGGAAAGAGAAGGAGAGGGAGAGAGAGACATAGACTGGGGAGACAGAGAGAGACAGGAACAGAGACAAGAAGAGAGGAAAAAAAGACTGCTTCTGGGGCCTCCAGGAAAAATGTTCTACCATGAAAAGCATGGCAATCCTCATGGTATTGCCACTTCACTCCTTGGTGCTACCAACCCATACGCATGCAATATGTTCACCGATTACACAAAGCAAGCGGTGATAGCTGTACTGTGGTTTACAAATTTGCAAGCAATACAAATAACCTTCAACAATAGAAAAAGTAGGTTTTATTATGCACAGCTGCTCCTCTGTATCTGCGGGTTTTACATCCACAGACACAACCAACTGTGAATTGAAAATGTAGTTAGACCTATGATGGTTGTATCTACATTGAACATGCACAGCTTTTCTTTTTTATTATTCCCTAGACAATACAGTATAAGAACTATTCATGTAATGTTTATATTGTATAAGTTATTATAAGTAATCTGGAGGCAACTTAATGTGTATGGGAAGAGGTTTTAGATTATACGCAAATACTATTTATTTTTATATGAGACTGGAGAATCCTCAGATATGGGTATCCATGGTGGGTCCTAGAACCAACTGCCTGATGGACAGGGTATGCGAAGTGATCCACTGTACAGCAATGGAAGTGGACAGACTATATCTTGTCTCGACCATGTAGATAAACCTCACACAGCAAAAGAAGCAGTTGCCTAAGGGGATGTGCTGTGCCGCTCCATTTATATAAACTAAACAGAAAGAGGAGGCCTCATTTGTAGTGATTTCCTTTGAGGGACAGCTGGGCTTGGAAGGTGGCCAAGAGTGCTTCTGTTTGATGTTTTATCTCATGGTTTGTGATTTGTTTTATTCCTGGGTCCACTTTGTGAAAATTCATCCAATTTGGGAGTAAGTATGCTGCACATCACTGGAATTTTACATTTAAAAATGTAAAGGGGAGTTGTTGGTAGCGAGCTCTATCGCTGACACCCATCCCCTTGCTTTCTGATGGGGTCATGTGAAGAGACAATGACTTGAGCAGTGGCTGCTCCTTTACAACCATAATGAAATCTCATCAGGATGAAACCCCAGTATCTGCAGGAAGGTGAACTGAAGGATGGAAGAGCTGCTGTCCTGGATGTACATTCTGAGCTGGGGAGTTGTTTCCAGTGCTCCTCATCTCTGGATTTTGCTTTTAGACAAGAATAAATATCTTGATAGTCCATATTGCATTGTTGACTTCTCTGTTATCTGCAGCCCAAAGCAGCCTCACTGACTCTGAGAGTGGAAGGTGTGTGATATGGAGCCCTGTATGCAAGAGAAACTTCGAAGTCTCATTGAAATACTAGGGCAGTTGGGCTTTAAATTCATTTGATTTTCAGCTTGAAGGAAGGTGAAAGGATGCTGAGATCCGTCTTCATACACATCACCCTGAGTATTAATTTTGCAGTCGCAGCTCTTACTCCAGACCAGCCTTGCTGTAGGCTCTAGAATACTGCTGGCCTTCTTGTCTTTGTCACAAATGGCTCAGAAACTGAACAGTGGGGAGCAAAGACCACACTGATAATGACAATGACAATGGTTGGAAGGAAATTAAGGAAAAAGACACACCCAAGTTGCCTTCATTTTGTATTTGCATCATTCCTTCCTCTACCTTGGAAGTAAGACAACATTTTTGGAAAATTCTTTATCTTTATTCTTTATCTGGGTTCCTGGAAAACTCTAGTGCCCCATCCCACCCTACTTAGGAGTTCAATGCACAGTAGATGTTCCACTGTGAAGATCTCATCAAAAAAAATTTACGAAGCAGAACACCTTCTCTTCCTGAGCCTCTCTGCAAAGGAAGTTCCTTTTCCTACTGATCTGCTGACTGTCTCCAGAACAATACAGAAGAGGGAAACCATATAGACCTGGCCAAAGTCTGATGTTACAGCCCCACTCAGCTGCAGAGAATTTCTCTCCCACTGCTCCCCAAGCATCAGCCAAAATGTCCAGGGCAAGCCCCTAGATTTTCGTGTAAATCCCATGGGAATTCATGTTAATGGCTTAGGAACCCACTGGCCTAGAATTAAGTTCTGACAGTAACCCAGAAACAGAAAAGAGAAATGAATTTGTAAGGAGGAGCAAGGGCCATTGTTCTTGTGTTATGGTTTAGAACTAAAATACACCCAGGAACTCATGTATTCGTAGATGGAGCTTTGGGAAGGTGATTTGATGACAGGGGTATTATACTCATCAATGAATTAATCCATTGATGAGTTTATAGCTGAATGTGCTGTTAGAAGGTAGGTTCAGTCAAAAGAGGTGGTAACTGGGGGTGACCGAGAAGGGTGTATCATTATCCCTGGCTCCTCCATTCTCTCTCTGCTTCCTGGCTGTCATGGGTTGAGCACATCTTTCTTTGCCATGCCCCTCTGCCATTCTTTATTTTGTGTTGGAGCCAGCCAGCCATGGGCTGAATAGTCAGAAACATGAGCTAAAGTAAACCTCTTCTTTAAGTTGCAACTGTTGGGTAACTTTCCCAGTAAGGAGAAAGTGACTAAAACACCTTTGAAGGTGGTGGCTTTCAGTTTGCCTGATGTCAAGTCCCTTTCACTCTGCTCACCATCTCCTGAATATAACCCTCCTCCATTCAAGGCTGAGCTAACATGTAGCACCAGTGCACCAGACATTGCAACTCTAAGAATCCAGAAGTTAGTTCCAACCACTGCACAAGGAACAACATTGGTGACCGAACTGATGATGATAACCACAGTGTACCAAGCACATACTATGTACCGGTTACTGTGAGAAGCTTAAAATTTCTCATGATCAGCATTTTACTATCTTGTTTCACAGATAATACTCAGTGACGTGTTTCAATCTTCCCAAAGTCATATAATAAGTGGCAGAACTGGGATAGAGGACTTTTCCTCTCCCCTTAGACTCCATGGGTTCTAAGGCAGGAAGACAAAAACACTGGCAGGAGTACTATCAGGAACATGGGCCTATTTCTGGGCCATTTATTCCTGAAGGATTGAGTTTCTTTCCATCTGAATTACCCAGTTTATTTTTTGGGAAATAAGGGATTTAAATGTGGCCTTTAGTTGGAAGCTTTGCAGTTCAAATTTCTAGAAAGTGATAATTTTAAAATAATGAAGACTGTTTTAAGACTGCACTGGGGGAATGGTGGAAATACAAATACGGTTAGATTAGAAAGATGTTAGGAAGCTTTGGATCCAAAAATAAACTTGCAACTGCTATGAAGGTTATAGTCCAAATTCTGTTTCTCCTTCAAAAAAAAATTATATATGGAACTCTTAATTAACCCCCAGTGTCTCAAAATGTGACTTTATTCAAAGAAAGAGAAATTTCATAGATTATGGAGGTAAAATGGAGTCCTGTGGGTGGACCCTAATCCAGTTAACCAGCTACCTTTGTAAGAAGAGAATATTAGGATACAGGGAAGATAGATCGAAGGACAACCATGTGAGGCCACAGCAAGGTGACCAAAAGTGAAACCTCAGGGGAAGTCAACCTTACTGACTTCCAGCCTTCAGAACTGTGAAAATCAAATTTTGTTATTTAATCCACTGAGCTAGTGGTATTTATCATGGTAACCCCAATAAACTAACACAATGTGGTCTCTAAATGTCAGGCAACACTGGACTTCTTAGATCTATCATCTTGCATATTGTCCTGCTTATTCATTGCTACACTTTATCCAGTAGCAGAATCACATAAGGGATTAAAAATGGACTTGTTAAAGCCCTGTCCCAAAGAATACCATTTCAGTTGGTCTGGAGATGATCTTGAGGTGATTTCAATTGGTAATTAGGATTGAGAATCATTTTCTCAAACCTTCGAGTCATTGGCTTTTCTTTTCACTCAGGTACAGGCTCATGTGTACAAGGAAATCCTCATGGCGCCCCATGCGAGGACACTCATCTACCACCTCACACTGTTTTCATTTTTTTCAGAAAAATAAGAGCTCTTATATTCATATATTCATAGTCTTATTTGTTTATTCCCTCTCTCTCTCTCTCTCTCTCTCTCTCTCTCTCTCTCTCTCTCTCTCCAAATGTAAGTAAGCTTCCTGAGACTGCAAACCTAGAATATTTTCTCTTTCCGTGATGACAGCTTTGTGAACTATATGCCATAATTCTATTGTGAATGAGGACACTAAGGTGCAAAGAAGCGTCTACTGCCCCATTACACTGTGGATCAGAAATGACAAAATTTGGATTTGTACCCAGGTTCAATTGAATTCACAGCCACCCTACTGGGCTACTTCCAAGTTAATTATCATATTATGTTCTATTAACCTGTTCTTCACAACAGAATCTCATTTATTCTGTTTACTTTTTTTTTTAATTTTTTGTTGGTACCAGAAATCGAACTCAACCTCGTGCCTGCCAAGCAGACGCTTAAGCCACTGAGCCAAACTCCTGGCCCTAATCTCATTTACTCTGATTGGATCTCCAATGCAGGAACTATCATTAACCCCATTTTACAGATGAGAAAACTGAGGCTTAGAGAGGGATTGAAAGATTCAAGCAAAATCACACAGACTGAAGTGGAAGTTATTTCTACCTATAAATGCCAGTATCTCCCACCCACACCCCACCCTTGTCTATTGTTCTGTTTCGCATTTCCTTCCCTTGCCTACCCACCCAGCATCCTCTTCCTTCTGTGATGGAGGAAGAGGATTTGGCTGGTCTCCATGTTGGGGCAGACACATCAGAGGAACACCCCGGCACAAGCTGTGCCTGGCTTCTGCTGGGCAGCTCCACCCAGCCGAGGCTGCCTGTTGGCACTTCAGCCTTGAATTACAGAAGGATAAGTTTAGAACATTCCAGGAGAAGGTGAAATGGATTAGAGTCTCCAGCTCTTCATGGCTGTGAAAGAGTCCATGGGAATGAAATGGCAAAGAGCTCAAGAAAAGATGGGACAAGACCTGATTTGTTGAATGTGCATAAGGTGCCAGACACCTGTCACGCTTGAGCCTCTATAATCCTTGTGAGGTGTGAGCAGAGACCATAGGAGTTTCCTATCCTCCCTGGCCAAATTCTGTTCACTGCATCACACAGTACCACTTGTCACCGTGTCATCTCCTTTCCCACACATACTGGTTTTGAGTTAGTCCCTCCACATTCCCGCTGGTCCCTTCCAGTTTAGGGCCTATTCTGCTGTGAGGGGAATCTTCGCAGGGCAGAAACAATGCAGTCTTTCAAGCCAGGATGACTTTCCATTTGGCTTGAAACAGAGCCCGCATCTTAAACAAGGTAGAGATTCCTGAAGGAACTGCTTTCCTCTGCCTTTGGAGCCCCTGCTGCTCCATGTGCTGGTTCTTCTGGCTCTTGTTCAGTTTCTACCACACGACATGTCCCCTCCAGTCACAGGCCCTCATGCAAGCTGTTCTCTCGGCCTGGGCCACCTTCCCCACTCCCACCCCCACCATCACCGTCCTTTGACTGATCAACACCTGCTCAGCCTGCAGATCTTAGCTCAGCTGTCACTTGCTCAGAGCCTAGACAAGGACATGACCCCTTGTTATATGGTACCAGCATGCAAATCAGACTGGAGTCTGCATTTCTTTGGGTGATTCATCTTTTACCAATACTTACAAAAACTGAAGCTCCATCTGATTTTGCCACTCTCCTAACCTGAAAATTAGACCAAAGCCGAGTCAGATTAGATCCTCCATTCATGCCAGTTTATCAAATTTAAGTCTCTATGTCACTAGACTAAAAACTGTGGCTCAGAGAGATTAAGCTACCTGTTTAAGGATGTTCAGCTAGGATGCAAAACCCTGCCTGACCAAAGCAGAGCCTTACTAGACTTCTAAATGTCGCCATTGATGAGGGGTGTCAGGGGAGGAGGAAGGAGCTCCTGCAGAGCATTTCAGCTCCTGAGAAATAAATAGGTTGTGTTCATCTCAGCCCCATGTACACTCCATCACAGCCAGTTAAGGGGCTGTGCTCCTCAGAGCTGCCCTCAGCCACAGGAGAGACTGATGGTCCCTAAAGACCCATCTCATTATCCCAGGAGCCAAATTGGGACCCTATTAGGGGATAACTGGCCCATCAATAAAGCCCACACTAATTCTGCAGCTGCATGGGGCAGAGAAAACTGATCAGAGCCCAGTAATGTGACATCTCAGCACCCCCACCTTGGCTACCCAGAGCTAATGGTAATACTCAGAAAATAAACACAGCCTTTCCTGAGCCCCCAGAACCATTTGCTCTAATGCAGTGTAACCATCTTAAGTGAGTGCCTGATAAATTACTGGGCCTAGGGAGGATAGAGGATTGTGAGTTTCTACTTGCAAGCAGTAAGCACTGGTCATCAGCAGGAAATAATCCAAGAACAGGAAGAAGAGAAGACTGGAGAAAAGAATCTGTAGCTGTCCATGTGAGCATATGGGTACATGATCCTGTGTATGTGGTAGGTCTATGCTCTGCACACACATGTATATATGTATATGCATGCATGTGAGCATGTAAGAGCTTGTGAGGTGTGCATGCTTGTGAACATACATTGCTTGTGGCTTTGCACACTTACAGAATTATGCCAGTACCTTGCAGTCTTAGTCACTTTCTCATTGCTGGTACAAAATATCTGAAACCCACAATTTAAGGAAAGAGAGGTTCATTTTAGCAGATTTCATTCGAAGCCAGCAGGTTCCAAGGTAGGAAGGGCATGGTGGCAGGTTCTGGCACAGGAAAGTTCTTCATAACTGACAGCCAAGAAGCAGAGAGTAAGATGAGGCATGCGGAGGGAAGCATGCCTGTCATGACACACGCCCAGTGTTATAATCTGGTTGGTCGGATGGCCCCCAACAAAGCCTCATGTGATCATGGACTGAGCTGACTTTAGCCTTCATGATTGGTTTGTTGTCTAGTGCTGGAATTTGCAATGTGAGTGCTGCACCTGCCCAGGGATGGAGGCGACATATAGTGTAAGGGCAAGAGGAAGGCTTATCTTCACTTGCTGTCTCCTGCAGGGTTCGTGCTTTGTGGTTTGCGGCCGCCATGAATGGCTGCCCCTCCATGCCATGCTGCATTGGAACCAACTGGATATGGACTGAAACCTCCAAGAACTGTAAGAAATAAACCTTTCCTTCCCTAATTTTGGGCATCAGGTATTTTGTCCCAGCAATGAGAGAAAAATAACTAAGACACACAGCAACCCACCTCTTCCAACCAGACACCACCTCCTAATAGGACACTTAGTTTTAAACCTTCAGTGGATTAATCCACAGGTGACTATGGTACCCCCACCATACAGTCACCCACTAAAAATCCATGAGCCTTTTGGTGGATATTCTAGATTTAAATCATAACACTTGCAATGGCCAGAATGAAAAATCATCTATACTGGAGTGAATGATACATGGTAGTTACTCAATAAATGTTTATTTTAATGAATGATAAAGACTACCTAATCTTCAGAACAATAATAATAGCAATGATTTTAATAAAAACAGAAAGAGCAACATATTTTCAGACAGTATAAGAAGTATAAACATTCTCCAGTACTGTAGGTGCTCAGGGAGGACACTTTACTCCTCTAATTTCCTATGTTACCTATCAAAGGAAGGGCTATAATCCACATAGTGAGCAGGAAGCCAGAAAGTTTCTGCCCATAGATTATTTTTTTGAAAGACCCAAGTTCCTTCCTTGAGAAAGAGAATCATTATAGGGAAATTTAAGAATGAGTGCCTAAATTTTGGGGGATTAGCCAAGATAAATAAGTGAGATATGACCAATATCAAGTAACATAATTACTTGGTGCCCAGATGAACCTTTGCCCTGTGAATCTGTGGAGCTGGAGGAACACAAGCCTGTCTTCTCCAGTGCATTAGTAGGTCTACCAAACAGATAAGGATCTTGGGAAACAGAAGACGCAGGTAAGAAGACAGCTAAGTAATTGATTGTGGGGTCTAGTGAGAATGCAATAGGAAGCCAGTAAAGTGGGGGAGAGAGGGAGGGACAGAGACAGAGAGAAAGAAAGGGAGGGGGCCTAGAAACTTTCAGCCAGCTGGTAAAATGGAGTTATCATGAAGAAGTGAAAAAAAAAAAAAAAAACTCTGGACCAAAACTTGTAATCAGGGAAACCACAGGTACTTCTTTCTAGGAGCAGGGGCAAGCAGGATGACATCAGGAGAGCTCATGATGAACTTGAGAGCAGACAAATGCCATTAAAAAAGGGGAGGAGGTCAGGGACTGAGTGCTAATGTTGCAGAATCGAGAGATCAGAGAAACTAATGGGGAAAAAAGATTTATTTTTAGGGTTTTAGATGCACACTGACTCAGCCAAAATCCTTCCAAAGTGCTGAGAGTTAGAACAAAAGGAAGGTTTTACCTCTATATATTTCACTAAGCGGGTTGCGTTAGCCTTTAGAAACTGGGTTTGGGTTGGGGCAAGCAAGGGTACAAAAGAAAGACAAAATAATTAATAACTTAACCTTGAAAGAAGACAGAACCTTTTGAATCCTGCAAGAATAAAATGACATCGACTCTGTTTACAGGACATAGTTGCCAAACTTTTCTGTAGCAGAAAAATAAATTTTAGCTACAATGGTGGGGGTAGTTCGAGGGGGATTACTATTTAAGTCCTGCTTCACTGAGGTAGTGAATAACTAGCTCATTTTTATGGGAGATAGAGTTCTTACAATCCTTTGATGATTTCATAAAATATGAGTCCAAAGAAGGAAAGAAAGAGAGAGAAAGACCAGAAAAAGAAAAAAAGAGATAGAAGAACAGAAAATTTTCCTGTGACGACACCTTCACATTGTTTTATACAAGATGCAAAGAACTCTGAGTCTCCAGTGCCTGCTGACTCTCTGATCTGGAGGCCGTCAGATGCTGGCTGGCAGCACGACAGAGGAGCAAAGAGGGAGAGCTCTGATACAGCAGTTACATCCCAGCTGAAGGCACAGCGTCAGGAAAGTGGCAAGGGACAGGCATAGGGAAGATGCTGCATACAATAGGGGCCACTTCTGAGATGGGTATGATGGTGTCCTGCTGGAAACATGAAGGGTACAGGTACTCTTTATTTCCAACTGTTGGACTGTGGACTGGGAGCAGTGGATGCCACAAAGAGAGACAGAAAAATGGTCTTGGCATGGCTTTCTCACAGCTGCCACCTCCGTATCTGGGAGCAAGCATCGTTGTCTCGTTTGTTTGGAACATGGCTTATTTCCATATCTTATTTTGGTCACTTCTATTCCAAGAACTGCCTCCAGCTGTCTGTCTGCCACCTTAGTGTTAGGTGTCCCATCTGCCGCCCAGGGATGGTGCTCCCCGCCTGCTCCTCTTCTCTGGGGCCTCGGTGCACATTCGCCAGGGTTTCCTACCCATTCACCCAGATGGGCAGCCCTAGGTGTCTCTCCCGAAGGGACCTTGTGCCTGCACTCACAGTTTCCAGTCCCTCTGCCTCCTTTGCAGGCTTCTGCTGACTCTCCCTTTGCAGAGCAAACCAGACACACTTCATCCTGCAGAAACTGATGGCGGCTCATTATTTTTCTCTTTGGTTCCAGCAGTGCCAAATAGCTGCTCAGTGGAGCCTGACCAGTGGCTCTGGCAAGGAAAGATTTTGTCTGCTCCCCACTGGCTTCCAGGGGCACACACAGGGCACTCATTTACCAACTACCTGGCTTCAGGAAACAGGTGAGGAAGCCCTCACTATGGCACAGACAGTGTCCATTCCCATGATGCATCACCTGAAAAGTTGCTGCCTGACTGGTCAGGGGCGCTTAGTCTGAGGTCTGGGAGCTGTCGGGGGATAGATAAGAAGGATGACCAGGGAGCCTGTGCACATTACAGAGCCAGGGCAGAGGAGTATATTTGGAAGTGTCTGAAGAACTTGCTGTCAGTCAAAATGTGAAGATGAGAAAGTCCTTGGAATTCTTGCCCTAGTCCCAACAGGTAGCTAAGAATTCAAAGATAGCATCGTGAACCCTCACAACTTGTGAAGACTTTCTCCTGGAGCCCCTCCCCCTGCCACTACTACCTATGGCTCCCACTTTTTTTTTTTTTTTTTTTTTTTTTTTGCGGCACCAGGGATTGAACTCACAACCTCGCACTTACCAGACAGGTGCTTGAGCCACTGAGCCAAACTCCCGGCCCTGGTGTTTTGAAGCAGGGTCGCACTATGTGGCTCAGGTCAGCCTTGCGCTTGCGTTGTAGCCCAAGCCGGCCTCGAACTCACAACGCTCCGCCTACCTCAGCCTCCCGAGTGCTGGGATTAAAGGCGTGCACCACCACGCCCGCTTGGCTCCCACTTTAAACACTCAGAAAGTGACACTTTGTTTTATAGTTAATTATCTATTGACCACTCATTTCCTTCATAGGCCTCGATCAGCTGTAGGAGTGTATCACTTTCACTATCAGATCTCTGATGTCCCCCACAAAGCCTACTTCTCTCCATTAGTGTTTACTGGAAGAATAATGGAAGAGCAAATAATGAATATCATAATTCATAATTCATATATGGAGAATGCATTAAGGAAGAGTGAAATGTTACTTAACATTTGTAAATTTAATTGCAAGAGAAGGGTCAACGTTGTTCATAATAACAGTTTATTCAATGTGTCCTTTATGTCAGCTTCAAGACGCTGAATTGCATAGTGAGTAGACCAAAATTTGATACATGTACAGGCTATGAATGGGGAGACAGAGGAACATTTGTAGGGTTTGTCTCTAGAACTTCTTAGGGCATAAGGAAAGGAGCCAAAGATGTGATGCATATTTTTAGAAGGGTCCTGGGGCATAGTATACCCGGCTTTCCAGGTAAAACTCACTGTGAGACTATTTTCAGGGTGGAGTTAATCAGAAAACATCAATTTTAAAGTCCGTGTTCTGCTCATCTATCCCATGAGGGGCACAAGGAAAAACTCTCGGCATCTAGCCCCTTGCAACTTGCATGCCATTTGCACTTCATATATACGTGTATTCCTGGGGGCATATGGGGACACACTCATACACTTATGACTTGAGAACACAGAGATAGGTTTCCTGTAAAGATACACAAACATATGCAAACTCTCTCATGCACACCCAGGGACCTGCATAGTTTGAGACAGACTTACATGAATTCTTTACTTAAGCTCACACTCTTGAGATGTTCCTCCTCCTCATTCAGACAGCAGTAGCAAAGGCATTTGCTCACTGTCATTCCTAAATTCTGGAGAAAGGATGAGGACTGAAGGTTGCCTTTAACACAGAAACCTTTTGTGGCATCAGAGACCAACTTTTCCATGGATGGTGGATGAAAACAGTTTCAGGATGAGTTGAAGGAGCTTGCAACCTAGATCTCTCCCTGTTGCTCTTCACAGTGAGGTTCACGCTCCTCTGAGAATCTAGTGCCCACTGATCTGACAGGAGGCAGAGCTGGGAGCAGCTGTAAACACATTAAGCTTCCTTTGGCTGCTGCTCAGGGGGTCACAGTCTAGGGGCTTGGGACACCTGCTTTAGTACCTCCTGTAACAAGGGATAGAGGTCGGAGACCATCCTCTGTGAATTTTCTGGAGAAGTCTGAATTACTAATGAATGCATGAAGTATTCTTCCATAACACATGTCAAAGCAAGTGCTGAAATATCAACCTGATGTGGCATTTGTGAACCAGAAAGGCAAGGTTAAAGTAAAAACTTGTACCATAGCCTAAGTCCCTGATATGAGAAAAAAGTTTATTTATTTTTTCCACCACCCTCAATGTAGAAGTCAACAGCAAGTGGAGTTGAAAGACAGCTCTATAAAAACAGTGGAGCCATTCCTGTCTTGCTGGGCAGAATAACTCAGGGTGACAGGAGAGCCAATCAGAGTGATGAGAGCAGGGGAGTCACTGGCACTTTTTTTCATGTGTATGGGAAGGGATAGTGGGAGAATCAGGGCAGCTTTCTTACACTTTGTTGTATTGGCTAAGGACTATCAGGAGCTGTGAGGATAGAGTCTGGGACTAAGAAACACGTGCAAATACTCTGCTGTATGGATTTGGCAGCAGGAAAGGCATTTACTTAGATTAAGGCACAGGCCACCACCAGTTAGAGAAGCAGAGGACAAGAGGTTCCAGGAAAATCAACCCAAGCACAAGGTCAGGACCCAACACAGAGACTAAGGACAACAGAAAGCAGGAGTGAAGTGTGGGGATGAGAAGAAGGAGCCTGAGTCTAGGATCAGATAGACATGAGATAGAATTCTGACCCCAGGTCATTTTCTCTTGGAAAACCCAGGTAATCCTCTTAATCTCATTCATAAAATGTATGAAACCACATTACCACTAAAAACAAATGAAATCAATATGCACAAACACTTCATTCACTTATTTATTCATTCATTCATTTGACAAGTTTATAATCAATGATTACTATCTGACCAGTACTGTTCAGAACATTCTATACCAGGCATAATTGCAAAATACAGTGAGTGCTTAAATTTTGAAATTATTGCAATAAGAGACACACAGCCATAATTCCTCTCAAAATACTCCCCATTGCTTCACATATGCTTATTCCACTGTTCTTGCTACTTTCTGAAGCAGTTTTGAAAGTCCTCTTTTAAGAGTGTCTTTGGTTGTGCTGTTACAGATGTCTTGATGTCCTGAATTGATTCAAAATGTTTATTTTCATGGTCATCTTGACTTGCAGGAAGAGTCAGAATTCATACAGTGCCAGATCCAATGCATAAAGAGAATGAGGACACACTGTAGTATTTTTATACCTTGTAAACACATTCATGAAGAAGCCTTCCAGAACTGCTTCAGAAAGTGGCAAGATGATGGAGTATGTTTTTTTTTTTATCTTTGCAAATATGTTTACTTTTGAAAAATGATTTTATAGTATATTTTTATATCTTTTTTATTTTAAAGAGAATAAAATAAAGCAAAACAATATAACAAAGCAGATTGGAACAGAACAATGCAAGCAGCACAGGACTTCAAAACAAGACAACAGGAGATCAGCAGTGGCTACCATCATGTCAGGGTAAATATGTTTTAAACTGGGGAGGTCTTTGAGGGGAATTAATGGCAATGTGTACTTCACTATAATAAACGCTTTTTAAAGAGAAATTTAAACATACACATTTTTTATCAGTCCCTGTATGTGGTAACTCTTTCAGTCTTTGGGCAAGTGATGGGAAATCTTTTAGCGCTTTCAACAATACAGTCTGTTGCAATATGTGAGACATAGGTTCACTATCTTTGCTTTAGGCCCTTCTTATAAAATAAGAGTTACAATAATTATCATCATTTCAAAAATGAAGCACAGAGTGTTAGTGAATGGTAGAGGTACAGTATGAATCCAGCACAGTTAGCTAGCAAGAACCAGAATAGTTCTTGTTACCAGAGAGCCTACAGTGAAGAAGAAAATAAGACTCTTGTTACACTGAAGGAGAGACACTGAAAACCAACAAAGGGAATAATTGCAGATAGTGGTGAAAACCATGAAGAAAATAGGGTGATGTTAATGACAGGGGGATCTGCTCCTAATAGATAGATCAGAACCAGACTGTAAAAAATAGAATTTGAGTTGAGATTCAAAAACCTGAAAGGTGCCAACCAAAAGATGACTCATGAGAAAAACATTCCAAACAGTAGGCATCTGGGTCTCTCCACAATTGTCATTAGTGTATTGCATTTGTTGTGTTATATCTGTAAAGGCCCCCATGCCCAAAAGGACTTTTGCTGTTATGTTGGCTCTATTGCTCCATCAATTTCTGTCAACCTGATCCATTTCAACCTCTTCTAGCTGAACACCAAAATGTAAATACTGGTTAGGTGACTAACAAGATTGAGCCAAAAATTTCACCTCATTGGGACTTAGATGATATCCTTTTATCACCAAATCTAAAACTCCAAGGGTAAATGGTCCCTGAGCTCCATTACTTAAGACATTGTTGTGTGTATTTTTTAAGAGATTTAAAATCAAACATCTGATGTTCAGGAATAAATTGATTTATTAGGATAATTTTTAACCATCATTGAGAAACAAGCAGGTTCAAGAACATCGCCTTACATAGCTGCCTTTTTAATAGCCTGTTGGTATTTAGACATACAAGGTTCAGAATGTTTTATCTTTAAATAGTCTGGAGTCACAGGCTGAGAAGTTTCTCTAAAATTCTCACCCATCTCTGAGTCTCCCCTGGGAGCCAGTGGCACAGTGGGAGGGGTTTCTTTTTCTTTATATTTTTCTCTCTTGTTCTGTTCTGCAACAGAAACTTTGGGGGTACTAGTACTTAATGGACCTAAAACAGATTTTACCAAGGTCCAAGATGAGAAGCTCTCAAGAGAAATGGTTTCTCCTCCGCAATGAGCTCTCTAAATTTTCTCCCACTTTGTCACAACTTTGGATAACCAAGATAACCACCTGCAGAAATCATGGATAATAGTTAACCATTTCTTGTAACATTTTTGTCAGCTTGCAGGTGCTGACTCCAGCTCCAGCCTGCTTCAACATCACACACGACAACTGTACATATCTTTGTTCTTTTACTGACAGATTCTGCCCCATTACCCCAGCTAAGTGAAAATTTTCTGCAGCGCCAAGTGCTTTACCTTCCACTTTCACTTGGGCATCACCAAAATTGTCCTGAGGAGTCATCTCACCTCTTCTTTCCACTCAAGTGGATCTTCCCCCTCAGGTCTAATCAAGAGGTTCCTGTTTGGGAATCAAATATCAGAGACCTGGCCATGATCCTCAACTGCCTCTCTGAGGGGTACAGTGAAAGGATGAAATAAGAAACAGACACTTTAGTAATGTACACCAATGGGGTGTGGCTGGGAAGTCAATGTGTCAGGAAGGGCAGAGACAAACACACTCTGACTGAGCTCGCCACTGTTTATTGGGTGTGTACAGTAATCAGAGGGACTATCAGATGACTCACAGGGTGGCAGTGACCTTATGCTAATGAGGATCTTTATGTTGATGAAGATGGCGGGGAGAGATGGCAGGTTAAGAAGGAGCTTGTCCTTTCCTAAGGTGAAACCCTATTTTTATTACTAGCGGTTTCTCAAGGAACCAGGATGTCTTCAGCTGATGGAATCTTGACCTGGGGCATCACAGCATCACAGGACCACTGCAGCCTCAACTGTGATATGAAATTATGTTCCTGCATACCATAGCTGGTCCGCATGGCAAGACACTAGACTTCAGACAAGCTCTAATCACAATTTAACTATGAAATGATTTTTCCCAAACAATTATATAGAATGATCCTTCACACAAAATGTCTTTGGGTCATTCAGTTTCATAGCACGGCCAGGGTTTGATGCCCATGATTGGCTGGAATCTTGAGTGGTGAGGGAGTCCAAAAATGGCTGCAACCACCAATCTGGACATGGTCACAGACTTCAAAGCGAAGCAGAAAATGAGTGCAGGGTTTATGGTAAACAGAGCAAAGTAAGACCTTGTGTAAAACCTTATTAGTGCTATACAGTATAAAACTAGTACATAAAATAATTTCAATCAAATAAACTACAATCTGAGGTGAAAGCAAGAAAGGGTGATCTTTTGGGTGATCTGGGGACAATGACAGGCTTCCCAGTCTCAGTGGAGAGCAGGTCTGACTCTCAGGGACTGGAATTTTAATGCTGTCAAAAGAAGCTGTAGCACAGACTGTGACCTCTAAGGAATGTAAAGAGGAGGAATGAGAATTTCTGAATAAATTGGGAACTCAAAAAAATATACTAAGTGTAAATATAGAGAAGAAACTACCTTCCAACTCCAGGAGAGAGCACAAAAACAAATGTCTACCTAGGTTACTGACAGAAAATAGTTACTCTTAAAATATCAGGGCCCTGGACCTGCATGAGTTGTACCTTATGAGGCTAAGTTGTAACTTCTTGCACAGGGTAAAAACTCAAGCCATGAGATTGCTAGGAAAGCTAGCCATTGGTTGGGGAATCTCTAGCTGAGGGAGTCTGCAACCCAGAAGGTAGAGGTCTTCGCACACCTAATTATGTATACACCTAGAAGATGGTAACCCCTGCTGAATGTGAGTTCACAGGCAAAAACTACGAAAAAAACTTATATTTTAAATCACACAAACACGGAATAAATATGCTTCCAAAGAGACACTTGCTGTGCGAACCTCTAAGGGCTGTAACCCAGCAAGGAGCAAATTGAATGTGGATGGAAGGAGGAGGATGCCAGAAGCAAGAGGAAGCAAAGATAGAGCAACACAGAGAAGAGGAAAAAGAGCAAAGTAAACATAGTCCTTTTTTGGCCAGACATTTGCAAGTCAGCAAGTGAACATTGGATACCTAGGGATGCTCTTAACTGGGCAGGGGGAGGATCAAAATGGAAGCAGAAAGGAGCTACTTTCCCCTGGATTTCCTCTCTCACCTGAGATGCCTGGCTGCCCTCTTGTCTTGGGAGCTAGAAGCTGATCCTGGTTTCCCTGACTACAAATCTGTTTACTCACAGCATCAAAGGTTAAGTGTGTTTGCACCAGCGTGAATGTACAGAAGGGAAATATCAGCTTTTCTCAATCAACACAGCATTCCCAAGAACGGTCAGACCCACCCACTTGCTCCAGAGAATGGACCTAAATCTATGAGAGCATTTGGTGCATTAAGAGGCTTAGGGAAGGCAAAGCCCTTTTTCTTTTTTCCCCCTTGCCAATCTGCTGACCTCAGCACCGCCTCCTGAGTAGTATGCAAGAACTGGAAATAATGACAATGGTAGAAAATCACATGATGTAAGTACTAAGCTATGCATTTGGATGTGAACCTGTTGACAAATTATAACCTTTCATTCTCAAATGAGTGAGTAGAGAAGAAAACGTCAATCTGAGCAGATGCTATTTTCTCCCCTCCTTTTTTGGTACTACAATTTAGAGAAGTGACACAAATATTATAAAGCGTGTGCCTATTGTATGAATTTTAAATTCAGTAGTGAAATAGGGAAGATATAGAATAGGGATTGCAAAAGGATTTTGTTTGCCTTATGAAGCAATAAATATGAGCAATGTAAGAGAAATCATAAGGACTGGAGACTTCAGCTCTCTCTTTGTAGGCAAGATACCAGGAGAAGGGCAAGGACCTGATTACAAACACAGGAGAATTTAGCAAATGCATGTCTTCAGGAAGCAAGAACAGGTGTTTTTAGGAAGCACAGCCAAAGGCAATGATGTATCAGGGCTGCTAAAGATGCTCCTGGGATCCTGATAGCAGAAACAAGACTCCAACAGGAGCAAGAAACTCTTTGGTGGCCCGTCTGTGAAAAGGACTGTGGCATATTAAACTTCCATTGGGCCCCTTTTGAGTCTTGTGATATTAAGACTTGAGGGAAAGCAATTTCTGTGCTTTAAGCTCCCCAAAGTGAAGAAACTAGATTATATTAACAGCTTCTAGCAAACAAAGTATAAGACAGCAACTATGTTTATTTTCTGAACATGTTTCTCTCCCTGTGATGGGCCCCAGGCATGTGGAGAAAAATATAAATACTAAAAGAGAACACAGTAAGTGAGCCATGTATTAAGGTCCTGGACCTTTGCTCATTCAGGTTTAAGAGGTGGAGACTCAGGCCGGAGGTCACAGAGAACCTTAAAGACACAGCTCACGCTTCATCACTATTTTCTCTCCAGTAGAGCACAAGGTTAGGTCAAGTTTACAGATGAGAATTATTAAAGGGATTTTGGGTGAGCTGTAACAGGCACCCAGATAAAGGGCAGAGGAGATTTCAAGCCATTTTGACGTTTATTTCTCTCTCTTTTGTTCCCCTCTGGGCAGGGTTTCTACAGCTTCCAAACATCCAATCTTAGTTTTCCTTTTATGTACTTTGACAGTTCAGAAATAATTTGAGCAAAAATCTTTCGTGTTTCTTCTATTTGATGTGAACATTGTGTAAGGCTTATATAAATAGTAAAAATAATAGCTCCCATTTACTGAACACTTACTAGGCACTAGGGATTAGCATATTTGATCCTCATGACAATCTTTGAGGTAAATATTAGCATTTTCCTATATTCATTTTTAAAAGTCAGACTTATATTTAACCAGTGGTGGAGCTGAGGTTGACCCTCCGTATATGGACCCCAGAACAATACTGTAGGCATAATCAGTCCTCCTAAAGCACTACTTCATCGTTGACACACTCTCTGCCAAGTTGATTGGGAGGGTAATTGCAGCTCTTTGTCATAAGGTTTAAAAAACAGAGATGAAAAGATGATTACATCACCTCTAAGAAGAAATACCAATGAATTTATAGGAAGGTTGCAGTTGCAGGGTAGCTTGGCCCCTTGTCTACCAATGACATTTCCTGTTAGGAATAAGGTATGAATTACCTGGGCAACCGGATGAGATTTAAAGGAAATTAATGGACTTAATTTTTTATAGAATGATTTTATATATATAGAAAATTTAAGCATGTATTACAAAGAGTTCCGTATGCACACTTTGCTGCAATTCCCCACCATTTTCACAATTCGTATATCTTGCTCTAGTATTGCATATTTGTTACAATTACTGTACATTAAACTAAAGTCCTTAGTTCACATTAAGGTTATGTCTTTGTGTTGCACAATTCTGATATTTTTAACAAACATCAAATGACATGTTCATAACATTATGGAATCATAAAGGATAATTTCACCGCTGAAAAACTCCTTGAGGCTCACCTATTTATCCCATATTTATCATTTCCTTCTCCAAAATTCTTGGCAACCAATCTTTTTACCAGAACTGTAGTTTTGTCTTTTCCAACACATCATGTAGTTAGAATAATATAGCACATAGAATTTTCAGACTGGCATCTTTCGCTGAGAAAAATATATTTAAAATTTTTCTTGTCTTGCCATGGATTTGATAGCTCATTCCTTTTTATTTATTGGATAGTGAATTTTATACCTAGGTCACAGATTATTCATTTAACCATTGAAGACAGTCTTGTTTACTTCCGGAGACTTTGGCTATTATAAATAAAGCAGCTACATTAATGTATGCAGGCTTTTGTGCATACATTAATTTTCAACCATTTGGGGAAATGCTTAAGAGTATGATTTCTGCATCATATAGTAAAGGCATGTGTATCTCCTCAAATACTGACAAGCAGTCCCCTAAAGTGGCTCTAAAATTCATCATTCCTACCAACAATGAACAATTGTTTCTGTTGTTCTGCCTCCTTGTTAGGAGTTGTTAGTTTATTTATTTATTTATTGACAGTTGTAGTTGGTATATAATAAAATCTTAAGACTGTTTAACTGTGCAATTTCTTAATGACACGATGTTGAACATCTTTTCACATGTTTATTTCTCACTTACATATTTTTGGAGACGTCTCTGTCAGGTGTTTTACTCATTTTTAATTAGGTTGTTTGTTTTCTTATTATTGAGTTTTAAGATATCTTTGAATATTCTGAATAAAAGTTTTTTTTTTGTCAGATATGTGTTTTAGAAATATTTTTTATCTAGCCTGCGGCTTGTCTCTTCATTTTCTTATGAGTATTTTCCTTAGAACAAAGTTTTTAATTTTAATAAACATCAGTTTATCAAATTTTAAATAAAATTTGCTTTTGGTGTTGTATCTAGAAGCTCCTCACAAAACCTGAGGTGACCTAACTTTCCTTCTATGTTATCCTATAGATGTTTTGTAATTTTGCAACTTACATTTAGGGTCTACTTTGAGTTAATTTATGGGAAAGATTACTCTTCCCCTTTTCCCCCCTTCCCTTTTTCTTCTCCTCTTCTCTTCATTCTTCTTCTTGTTCCCCTTCTTCTTTTTCTTCCTTTTTTTGTCATACAAATGTCCAAATATTTCAGCACCATATGTTGAAAAAACTATCTTTTCTCTACTGAATTGTCTTTACACCTTTATCAAAGATGTGTTGCCTAGGTTTGCATGAGCTTCTACGCTCTGTTTGTTCCATTAGTAAGTTTTCTATTCTTTCACCAATAACCTTCTGCCATGATAACTGTAGCTTTACACTGTACCTTAAAATCAGATGATATCAGTCCTCTGACTTGTTTTTCTTTAGTATTGTGCTATGGAAATTATTTTGCCTTTCAATGCAAACTTCAGGACCTCTTTATCATTATTTACAAAATATTTAGTGAGATTTTTATTATGATTATATTAAATCTATAGTCTGTTCACAAAAATTTGATTTCTTAACAGCATTGAGTCTTCCTATTTATGAATATGGAATAGTTCTTCATTTATTCAATCTTCTTTGATGTATTTAGCCAAACTTTTGTGACTTTTCTCACATTGACCCTATATATATTCCATTAGATTTATGCTTTCATGTTCATTTATTTTTGTGCTGATGTAATGATATTTATTCTTAATTTCAAATTCTAATTGTTCATTGCTAATAGATAGAAGGTAATTAATTGGTTTTGTATCTTAATCTTTTGCCCTAAAATCTTGTTATAATTATTTATTAGCCATAAATTCTTCTGGGAATTCTTTGGAATTTTCTACATAGACAATTGTGCAATTTGCAAGCATAGTTTAACTTTTTCCTTCCCATTTAATATACATTTTATTTCTTTTTCCTATGTTACAGCATTAGCTACTTGTTCTGGTATGGTGTTGAACAGAAGTAGAGAAAAGTGACTTTATTGCCTTGTTCCTGATCATAGGAACAATAAGATATGACAGTCTTTATTATAGTTTCATTTTTAATCAAGTTGAGGAACTTCAAAACTTTCTCACTTATCCCAGTTTTCTGAAACTATTATTTATGAATGGTTGTTGGGTTTAGTCAAATATTTATTTCAGTTGATATGATCACATAAATTTTCTGTCATTGTGATGAATTACATTAATTGAAATTGACTTTGGCCTACTCTTGCAAGCCTAGAAGAAATCCTACTTGGAACTTGTGTATGATTACTTTTATACATTGTGCTGCATTCTGGAATTAAAAATGGCAGAGTAAAGGCCAACAGCAAAATACAGCATTGCTGAGACTTGGAATCAAGACACCTGAAAAACAACAGTTTAGTCAAAAAAAAAAAGAAGTAGACCTCTAGGAATCAAGAAATAGCCAACATGAAATCTAGAAACTGCATAGAAACTGGAGGTAACGTAGACAAAAGAAGGAACCAGTCTTGTACTGCAGCCCCAGCTCCCAGAGAGGAGATTTTGTCCCCACAAACACCAGATAAGCCCATAGGGTATTAGCAGCATCAGGGAGAAACAACAGACTGACAGTACTATCCCCGAGAAAAGCCCACTGTTATTGTATAAGTCGCAAGTATGCTACAGTGTTTTTCTCCAAAAGTGACTCCGTCCACTCAGCATGAGACAGTTGGAAATGAAATGAATTGCAGTTCCTGCCATACTTGGAAGTAATATAATCAGAAATCATTTTGATAAAGAGTTTATTGTTTAATACTGAGATACTCCAGGAATCATAATTCACAGAAAAGTTATACTTCATGGTCTCTCGGATGACCCTACCACAGTGACTGAGTGGGAGATGGCCACAAGTGACATTTTCAGAGAAGGAATGGGTTTGTCACAGATCTCCTGAAAAGTTTAAGTAGCGGCGAGCTCAGATAGTGATCCCATCCTCTCAGAAAGGAAGCCAGATTTAACACGTGTGGTTTTTTGAGAGGGCTGAGTCTGAAAACTCTGCTGTTAAATCCAGTGGACTGCTTGGACCCTGTTGCTTCCCATTTTCATTGCAGAGCTCAGTGGTTTGTTTGCTTTTTCCATCTGTTAATGAATTGTACTTTTGCCACATCCTAGGGCATATGGACAGAGGGACTTCTGGAGCAAGAGTTGTACCTCTTGATCCCACAGGATACAAAGCTAGTCAGAGATAGCAGTGACTTGGGGCACACAGAAATCACAAACACTGAGTCCCTGGAATGAACACAACACTGAGGCAGACACCAAACCATTGACTGACTACACGCAGCTGGAAAAGAGAGGCTCAATGTTCACATATCAAAAAGTGAGTATGGAAGCCAAATATTCCCAAATTGTGACTCGCTCTCCCACACCCATATCTAGTGGATTCCAGTACTACAGGCCCTGGATGGAAACCCTTCACCTGAACTTGCAGAGAAATGTTCTAAACTTATTTCTCTTTTATTTTTATGGTTTTTTGGTTTGTTTTCTATTTTTGGCTATTTATTACTGTTTTTCATTTCTCTGTTCTTAGTTTTCTTTTTCCTTTTTTTCTTTTTCTGTTACCTTTACCTACTTGCATTAACATTCTTTTATTCCTTAGATTTTATCTCACTTTTCTCTCCTTTTCATCTTCCTTTTCCTTAATATACTTCTTTAATTTTTTCTTTCCTTCAACTCCTCCATTTTTTTAATCCTGCTGCTTACTTTTATTAACTTTTAGCTATTTGGTTGATGTTATCCTATTATTGTTGGATTTTTTCTATTGTTAATGGTAGTATAGATGCTGCTTTTAGTAGATATTTACTATATGTCAATATTTGGTTTGTCTTTGTGCTCTACACTATTACTGCAAACCTCTTTTCTATTGTTAAGGATCATATAGTGGTAGCTGTTGTTTCTTATGGCATGTCAATATCTGGTTTCTCTCTAATTATATTATTATTGCCAATTTCTTCTCTGTTGTTAATGGTGCAATAGTTAGTTTTTACAGTATGGCAATATCTTTTCCGTCTTTGTGTTTGTTATCAACACAACAGTTGTTCATTTCCTCCGCTCTGAGTGCTGCTGGAGTCAAACCCCAGAAAGATTTTGGACATTAGGAAGATCCTCTAATACTATGCTGAATAGGTCAAAGAGTGGCAAAACACTAAAACATAACCAAACCTAAGGGTACATCACAGGAAGACAAAATCTAACTTAAGTGATTTCCACAGCAGTGACAGACCCTAACTAATTTTCAACCCATAGCACAAAAACAATAGAAATATGAGAAAGTAAGACAACAAAGTGCCGCCAAAGCCTTCTAAGTTCCTCAAAACTGATCTCACAGACACTGAAGTAACAAAGGTATAGGCAAAGAATTTAAAAAACCAAATGTTCAAAGTGTTTCAAGAGACAAAATAAGAAATATACAAGCAAATGCATAAAACATCATATTTAACCAAGCTCAAAGGGGATATAATTAAACAGCTAAAGAATTTTACCAATAAAATGGTCAACAATCTTAAAAAAGAAAGAAACAACTAACTGAGTTAAGCAAGATAACAAAAGGCATGAGTGACCATTCTGGTAAAGAAGTAGAAAGCATGAAAAAAGCAAACAGAAATACATGATATGAAAAATTTAATGGAAAGCATGGGTAGCAGACACGACCAATGTGAGAACAAAGTGACAGAATTAGAAGACAAGAAGGATGTGATAGACCCTAAGAACTATGATACCATAAAAATGACAACATACAAAGCTTGATTCAGCAGCTGCCAGATGATTAAAAATATCTCATAGCTATGGGAATAATGGGAAATTAGAAGATGAACCAAAAGATGTAAGTATCTATTCACTGAAATCATAGCAATTCTTTTTGCAAGTCTAGGGGGAAAATTCAATATTCAAGTACCAGAGGCCCATAGAACCCCAAAAGGCCATGAACAGAAACGAATCTCTCCATAACACATCACGTCAAATTGTAGAAATTCAGCAAAAGGAGAGAGTACTAAAAGCTATTAGAGAAAAACAACAAGTAACCTATAAATAAATGAAAGCCTATCAGAATAACTGCAGATTTCCCAGCACAAATATTAAAGGCCAGGAGAACTTGGAGCAAAGTTTTTCAAGCTTTCAAAGAAAACAGTGGTCATTCCAGACTTTTATAACCTGTACAATTAGCCTTCAGACTTAATGAAGAAATAAAGATTTCTATAATAAAGATATCCTGAAGAAATATTTGATCGCTAAAATAACAGTGCGATAAGCACTTAAAGGAATCCCAGACAGAGACAGGGAGGCCACCAACTTCAAGGAGCCAAAAGGTAAGTATGTAACTGAGTGGAAGAGTAATTAAATGAGAGGGGAAAAATGAAGGAATCAGCACTGGAAAAATAATGCAATAGCAGAATTCAACGAATACCTCACAAAAATAACTTTTGATGTCTCAGGTCTCAAGAGCCCAGTCAAACAACCAGACTGGCACATTTTATAAACCAAACCAAACCGAACCAAACCACCATACAGTATTGGCTTTAGGAGACACGCCTCATCCAAATGGAAGGAGGTAGACTGAAAGCAAAAGTTTGGAAAATGGTAACATTTTGCAACCAGAGCCAAAAAACAAGCAGAAGCAGCCCTTATTTTCAGACACAGCAGACTTCAGACCAACATTGATCAAAAGAGAGAAAGATAACTTCTGCACTAGTAAAGGGAGTAATTCAAATGAAGGCATAACAAATGTAAATATCTATACACTGAATGTCAGTGCATAGAACTTCATGAAACAAAAACTACTAGATTTAAAAGGACAGATAGACACTAATGAAATCATAGTGAGTGATTCACTGCTTCACT
Source organism: Dasyprocta punctata (assembly GCA_004363535.1). Classification (NCBI taxonomy): domain Eukaryota; kingdom Metazoa; phylum Chordata; class Mammalia; order Rodentia; family Dasyproctidae; genus Dasyprocta; species Dasyprocta punctata. The sequence continues at coordinate 28,259 of RJWM01008265.1, read as the reverse complement.
GTCACAATTAGACAGGTCAGCCCACCCCCGCCAAAAAATGTATTTAAGTGTCAGGATTAAACCACATCAGTAAAAAATGGACTTACTACATATCTATAGAATGTTTCATCTAACAAAAGAATTTCACATTTTTCTCAGCAGAACACAGAACTTTTTCCAAAATAGACTACACTGTAGGATATAACATGCTTAAATAAAGACAAAAATTGAAATGATTCCCCACATACTATCAGATCATAGTGGAATGAAGCTAGAAATCAACATTAAAAGAAGCCACAGAATGTACACAAAGACAGGGAAATTAAATAATACGTTATTCAATAATCAAAAGGTCAAGGAAGAAATCAAAGAAGACATTTTTTAAAAGTCATAGAATCAAATGACAATGGAGACACAATATACCAAAATTTGTGGAAGACAATGAAAGCAGTTCTCAGAGGGGAGTTTATAGCTACAAATGCATGCATAAAAAGAATAGGTCAATCCCAAATAAATAACCTAATGATGCATCTCAAGGTCCTAGAAAAGCAAAAACAATCTAAATCTGAAACTAATAGAAAGAAAGAAATTATAAAGATCAGAGCAAAGGTTAATGAACACTGTGATTAAAAAACAGTACAATCAATTAATCAAAAAGTTGGTTCTCTGAAAGTTGGAAGGGGGCTCTGGGATGGAGGTATAGGGAGAAAATGAAATAAAAATGATAAAGATGTGATATGTATGTGCATCAATTTTCCCATGACAAATGTATTTACTATGTATCACAAAAATATGCTAATAAAAAAGGGAAAAAGTTTTAAAAATACCTTTTTGGATTCCATTATCTAAGGATTTTTACAACAGTATTCATCGTATATACTGGAGTGTAATTTTTTCTTTCTTATAATGTGGTGCCTCAGTCACTTTCTTTGTCACAGGAACAAAATACGTAATATCTGCAACTTAAAGATGTATATTTTGGCTCAAGTTCAGAAACTTCAGCCCATGTTCAGCAGGCTTAAAAAAACAGGATGACAGAAAGGTCTGGGTGGAGGAAAGCTGCCCACATCATAGCAGCCAGGAAACAGAGACAGAAGAAAGAGGAGCTGGGGCGAGAGATTGGCCCTCACACGACATGTCTCAGAGATCCAATTCCTAACAAGTCAACTGTGTTGCTTTTATAATCAAGTCAATTCCAAAAGCCCTGCTTATAATGGGTGAGGCTTTTAGGGGAAATCTAGATGCAAACTATTACATCTAGCTTTGCTATTCAGGTGATACCTCATAAAATGAGTTAGGAAGTGTTTTTCTGTTGCTATTTTCATTGTAGAGGATTGATGCTATTTCTTTCTTAGGTATTTGGTAGAATTTGCCAGTGGAAGCATTTGTGCCTGCCCATCCCTATTTCTTTTTAGGAAAATTATTCATACTAAATTCACTGTATTTAATAGGTACAGCCCTATTGGGATGATCTATATATTTGGACATAAGCTTGGTAGCTTGAGTATTTCAAGGAATTGGTATATTTAATCTAACTTATCAAATCATATTTAATATATATGATTTTTATTTAAACCTTTCTGAAGGATTATTACTTAAACCAAAAGAGTAGGGTAATATGGAATTTATAATAAATGTAAAAATAAATTAGGTAGTGATAATAGATTCTTTTTAAAAATACACAGTTCTATGTATTTCCCTCTAAGCTCTATTTTTGCTGCATGTCAATATATTTGTGATATTTTATGTTTTCATTTTCATTTAGCTTAAAATGCTGTTATATTTCTCTTGAGACTTGTTCCTTTGACCTATGTGTAATTTTGAAATATGTAGTTTGATCTCTGCTTTTTTGAGGGTTTTTCATGCTATTTTTCTGTTGCTGATTTCTAACTTAATTCCATTTTTGTCTGAGCGTGCACTACTTATAATTGCTATTCTTTTAAATTTGTAAAGATGTATTTTGTGGCTCAGAATGTGGACACTTAGTAAAATTTCCATATGGTCCTGAGAAGAATGTGCATTCTACTCTATTGGATAAGATATTCTAGAAATAGTCAGTTACCTGATGGTACTGTTCAGCTCAACTTATACTCACTGATTTTCTGCCTGATGAATCTGTCCATTACTGTTAAATGAGAGTAGGAATCTCCTATTATAACAGTAGATCTATCTATTTGTTCTTTCAGTTCTATCCATTCTTGCCTCATGTAATTGACACTGTTGTTAGGTACATACAGGTTAAAGATTGTTATGTCTTCTTAGATACTTGTTTCTTTTATCTTATGTGATGTACTTAGTCTTTGACAATTTCTCTTGATCTAAAGTCTGATTTGACTGAAATGAATAGTCTCCCCTCGATTTTTTATTAGTATGTTACAATGGCATATTTTGCTCTATTCATTAACTTTTAATCTACCTGTGTTTATATTAAAAACAGGTTTCCTGCAGAAAGCATATAAATAGGTTTTACTTTTTCAATCCAGTTTGACAGTCTCTGTCCTTCAATTTATGATCATTCTTATTTTATTTAAAGTAATTGACATAGTTTGATTAATATCTACCACATTCATAGTTTTGTATTCACTGCTTTCATTCTTTACTTTTTTATCTTTTTTCCATCCTCTCTGGTTTTAATTTGTCCTTGCTTCTTGAATATCTACTGTATGTCCTTTAAAAATTAGTGGCTTACACATGCGAGTTTCATTTATTTCGCTTACTAGTAAGATCTCTAGTTGCTTATTGTCTACCTAGTGTAAGAAACTGAAAGAGCAAATAAGATCCAAAAGGTCCAACAGACAGTGTGAAAGGGAAAGAAACTGCTTCAAAGGAAAGAACAACTGGGATGGGAGAAAGGAGAAAAGAAGAAAGGGGGAAAAATATACATATATACAAGATAGCTAAGAAATCATATTACTAATTCTATTAGTGCATTAAAAGGAATAGTTAGTGCTTATATTGTTTGATCAATTTTGCATGCCTATATCTGGTAGTCTGAGCAACTATTTTGAAAATAACACTATTCAATGCAATAACCATTGTTAATCTCCTATCGTCTTGTTTTAAAATTCTATGTAGTTTTAATTGTTTTTTTAAATTCTCTAAATTAAAAAAAATTTAAAATAATTTTTGGTTGTTCAAGAGTGTAACATATATTTGCACTGAATCTAGACTATTTTAGTTTTATTTTCTAGCTTTAAATTTTTATCTTAATTATAAAATTTATGGAGCACAGTATGATAATTTGATATATTTGTAAAATGTGTAATGATCAAATCAAGCTAACATTTCCATTTCCTTAGTAATTTTTTAAAACTTTTCAATACATGCAACAACTGTATTTATGAGATGTAATGTGATATTTCAATGCAGATTTACAATATGTACTGATCAAACCAGAATAATTAGCATTTCCATCTTCTTGTCAATTACTTTGTGTTCTGAGCCTTCAATTCCTCTCATATTATTCACAAATATATAACAATTTATTGCAAACTATAGTTATGGCCTTGTGTTGTGGAAGTCTAGAAGTTGTTATTTCTATATATGTTTATTATCCATTATCAAACTCCAAAAATTGAAAGCCATGATATGTCATCTTACCTACTTAAAATGGCTAATACCATATTATCAAAAAAGGTCAAAAATGCTGATGGGACAATGAAAAAAAAAAGGAATTCTTACACAGCTGGTGGGAGAGTAAATTAGTACTGCAACTACAAAGAACAGCATGAAGATTCTTCAAAATATGAAATGTAGACCTACCACATATATAATCCAGTTATCCCACTTCTGGGTCCGTATTCAAAGAACATGATATAAACTTATGGAAGATACACCCACATGCTCATGTTTATTGTTCCAGCATTTGTAATAACTACAGTATAGAATCAATCTAGATACCCACCAATGGGTGCGTGGATTGAGAACAGGTGGTTTATGGACACAGAGGAACACTGTGCTGAATACTATTCAGTTGTAGGAGACAATGAAATCCTGTCATATGGATGGAACTGGAGGCCATTAGTGAAATAATTTAGACACGGAAAGACAGGTACCACATGGTCTTATTCATATGTGGAGTCAAAAATATTAATCTCATAGAAGTTGAAAGCAAAATGGTGGTTATCAGGGTCGGGGAGGGATAGGAGAGGTTGCTATACAGCACTAAGATGCACTTGGATGGGATAAAAAGTTCTAGTGTCCTATTGCACAGTACAAGGACTGAAGGGAGCTATCTAGAAGGGAGGAGAGAATGGGGAGATTACCACAGATTCTTGTGGAGACTTAGATCTTGAGCTGACCTCTTTGTTTCTTGTTCAGTCAAGCAAACTTCCAAATTGTGCACTGTTTACCTCAAAAAGCTGGAAAACAGGCTGTGAATACTTTTGCCAAAAAGAAGTGAGGCAGTGTATGTGTTTAGCCTGATTAAACAATGTACACATGCAGCAGAACATCTTGTAGTACCCCATCAATATGACCAGATTCTGTGTTTTTATGTGTTGATTAAGATATCTCTCATTAGAACCTTTAAAAATATTTAGAGGTATACCACTCAGTGGCATTAGTACATTCACAATGATGTGCAACTCTTGTGGGTATCGTGTCCCAGAATATTTTCATCACCTCAAAAAAGCAATGAAAAAAATATGTATATATGATTTAGCATTCATGCCCCATTCTCCTTTTCCCCAGCCTCTCACAAACTGAATGCCTCTCCTTTTGTTTCCATTAGTTTTCCTAGTCAAGAGATTTTGTGGTGTTATACTAAGAAAATAATCTAGTACAATCATACTGTATAAGCATATAAACTATAATTTACTATATAAATATATATCCTTCTATTTTATCTTAATATTATGCCTTAAGAATTTTTATATGATCTTTGTAATCTTCATAGTAAATGATGCATAATATTCTACTGAGAAACTGTCACAGCTGATTTAATTTCCTATTTGGAGGTATTTGTTTTTTGTGTGTGTCTGTTTATTATTGGGGATTTAATTCAGGGCCTTCACTCTGAGCTACATCCCTGGCTTGCTTGTATTTTAATTTCAAGACAGGGACTCTAGGTGGCTAAATTGCCTACGCTGGGCTCAAATTTGTGATCGTCCTGCCTCAGCCTCTCAGAATGCTGAGATTAGAGGTGTGAGCCCCCACACCCAGCTTGCCAAACATTTTTGTTTTCTGTGTAGTTTTGTTGTTCTAGCTAACACTGTAATGAACATCCTCATGGACATAGCTTCTTTCCAAGTCGTGCTTATTTCCTTGTAATCAATTTCCATATGCAGGATGTCTGGAATGAAGCATATATCACTGTGATGATTTAATAGGCTTTGTTAATTTTCAGCATTCCTGGCCATATACAAGGTTTGTGTCACCTTATGCTTGCCAAAGGAGGCCATGTTATTTATAAATTTTAGAGTCTCCTTGGTTTGTGACTTTGAAAGCAAAGATGTTTTTAGTTTTTCCATTTCTTCACACTGGCAAAGTGATTTTCTCAGAAAAACTAGTATATCAAGCCAGATAACATTTCCAATTTATCGCTCCCATGAAAGTGGCTGCGGGATGAGAATGAATACAGTCTGTGTTCAATCTATTCAATTAGAACAGAACAAGAAATTTATTTTAACACATACAAATCAGCAAATCCCATTCTGGTTGAATCCTATTTAGCATTTATGTAGGCTTAATTAAATCACCAATGGGGTTTCTTGCAAGGAGAATGGCCTTCAAGAAATATGCTTGCTAAAAACTCTTTGACAACAGTTGGGGTGACATAAATAATTGAGATAGGCAGATTTTTAGGGTTCCTCACATCTCTTACAAGTGATCTTCAGATTTCACCAGAACTGTGAGTTTAAAAACAAATGAGTGGATCTGGGCTTTGAGGGCAGGGCTGTGGAGCAGACATTGCTTTATTCCACTCAATGCATCTGGCTCTCTGTCTTGCCTTTCTGCGTGCCCTCTTCCAGGACAAGCATATCTTGTGACACAGGGTCACACATCTTCTGTATGAACAACCCAGACCTCACCAGAGCCATCCAGAAGGGAGGAGAAGTGGGCCATTACCACATTGCCATCTACTCTTATGGAAACAGGATTTGTTTCATGCTGGTATTCTTGGATCTCTCTCTCTCTCTCTCTCTCTCTCTCTCTCTCTCTCTTTCTCTCTCTCACTCACTCACCCACTCACCCTCTGTGAAAAGCACTAAATGGTACTATCCGTAAGTGATGAGGTCTCCAAGTTTTCAGTATCCAAGACAGTGTGATAATATTCTGAAAACCTCAGACATAATTTATGCCCCTATACACTGCATTTCTCATCAGCCCAGCATCTGATTACTTAGTAGGAACTAAACTTTACATATTTCTATACATTTGGTCACACCCAAGGACAAAAAGCAGGACTGGCATTGCTCTCATTTCTAGGAAAGTAGTAAAGAGAAGTTAAGAGATGTTAGTTCACATCAGACTTTCCCTATCTGCTTTCTCCTAACTACTACCCTGGACCCAGATTCTGGAAATGAAACATTTAAGGATGCCTCTCCTAAAATAATCTATCCCCTGGATGAAACCCCAGGAATTTACTAACACAATTGTCCGTGTGTGCTTTCTTTTCAGAAACCCTTGAGTTTCTGTATTTAAACCCTTTAAGAGAACCTGCAGCTAGTTAGTCCTGCAGTTGCCATCCCAGCATAGCAAGAGAACGGCGGAGCAGGAGAAGAGCAAGAAACTGTGCCTCAATTAGTGAAATCTTGTTCCCCTAATTTTGTTTCATTGAATTCCTGGTCTGCAAGAATCTTGAAGTTTATTTTGGGAAACTACTATAAATGTTTTCCTTCCCGTGAAGACTGAAAGGACATTGGAATTAGCTCTTCCTTCCCCCTTAATTTACAGATAAGGACTCAAGAGTGTAAGTCACACTTCGAGCGTTACACAGAGCCAGAGCTGCCACCTTGGTCATCATAGCCTCAGCCCCTGCTTCTTCTAGGAGAGCAATGTCATTTATCCTCTCTTTGAAAGACAAGAGTTGCATTTCCTGAGACTGATGAGCTCAGACTCTGGTGATCCTTATTTACAAAAATGCTAACTCTATTTGCTTTGCTTAGCAGGCCCCAGGTGGTGGTGATGTGGTAGGGTTAATAGCCTCTTTGAATATGAAGACATGTGAATTGGGAAGCAGCTGAGTGTAATAGAAAAATAAAATTGAAAGTTGAGATCGAGAGTTGGGCTCCTGATTCTTCTGCTTGCTACTTGTTTGATCCTGAAGAGCTGTTTAATCTGCCTAAGTCTGCTGTGAACCACTGCATTCCTGGTGTCTAAGGCAAAGCCTCACATGTACTAGCTGATGCCTACATATAAACACAGTTCACTCATCATTTTAAAAATAATTAGTAATTCACATCCTGGTCTGTGTTATAAGCTTTTAGCTTTATGCTAAATCTGTTACTCTAGAAAGCAATTTAATATTACCTCATTTCATTTAGTATAATGAAAGTAAATGTAATAATAGTACCTACTGCTGAAAAAACTAAAGAAAATCCACACCTAGAACCAGGCACTTAGTAAATAGTAAACTTTAATGAGGCCGAGATGGGAAGATTGCAAGTTTGAGCCCAGGCTGAGTAAATTAATTACTTACCAAGACCATAACCCCAAGTTTAAAAAACAATTTTAAAGGAATGCTGATGTTGCTCAGTTCAAAGACCCTGGACCTAACCCTTAGTTACAGAAAACAAACAAACTTTTCTGTTGCTAATATATTTCCATGTGTAGTCATGCATCAGAGCAAGACATTTTGGTCAATAGCAGACAGTATATACCACATTAGGGCCATAAGATTATATTGCCCAGTGATTTTTTAGTTGTCTTAGTTTGTGTAAATCTACTCCATGATGTTCACACAATGATGATGTCATCCAGTGATTTTTTTTTTTTCCTCACAGCGGGTTCCTGTCATTGAGGAACAGGCTCATGACTGAACATGTGGGCAAGGAGTAACAGGAGTAGGAGAGAGACAGATCAGAAGGGATTATATTTCAAATGGTTTTGAATGTCACATTGTGAAACTGAACCCATTCCCTCAATCATCAGCTTTTATGAGAGTCATTCTTCATTGTGTATGTCTTGAGAAACCTGATTCTGCCACTGTAGAATGTTTCCAAGACAAGTTTATCAGGATGGCCAATGATTTCCTCTCTCCACCCTTCTTCCTTTGCTTCCTTCCTTCCTTCCTCCGTCTTCCCGCCCCTCCCTCCTTTCTTCCCTTCCTTTGTTTCTCCTTCTTCTTTGCTTCTTTCTTTAGTTTGTATATCAGACAGCAGGTCTCATTTGCAGTTTTTCCTCTGGGTTACCAAATTCTTGCTTACTTGTCCCTCCCAGAAACAATTTTCCTAACCCCTAGTGAATACAAAGCACAAGACGAAGTTTTACCCTTCATACTTAGCAGAAAAGCAATTCCCCCTAACATCCCCTGTTCTGTCTTTTCTCTCTTCCTTGTCACCAAGGTAGCTGGAACCTCTGTCTCTAGCCTCCTCCTCCTCCTCTCATCCTGTCTGATTCATGTGTTGATGTCTCAGCTCAACTCTAAGCCAGCTGCTATGATGAACTGATGTCACAGATAGGATTTATTAGAAGCAGAAGCATCTGTCATGGAAGAGTGGGAGAAGATACGGAATCTTTTGTGGAGGTTGGGGGCTGAGAGACAGGGACAATGGGTGAGCTATTGCTGCACTCTTATTTATTAGTACTAAAAGAAAAATTTAAAAAGCTCATGTACTAAACGGTTTTCAATACCCTTGCTTCCGTTTTCTTAATACCCCAATGAGGCATGTGTTACAATTCCTATATTACATATAGGGAAGCTAAGATTCCAAAGCAGTAGTATCTTCCCAAGTTTGCATATCCAGTTATTGATAAAGCTAGGTTTTAAACTTAGTCTAAAGAAGTAGGTCTGTGCTTTTGGCCAGAATGCGTTCCCACTCAGACTTTCCTACAGTAGAAAACAGGTTGAGGGACCACTTCCTAGACATCCTCAGGGGTAGGAATGAAAATCATGTGGCAAGCTAAGTGGTGAAAGTGTGTGGACTGATCCACTCTTCATGTAGGAGACAGGGAGAGATTGTGCTGGCTGAGGCAGGGCAAAGGCTGATCCTGTAGCTCGGAACAGGGACTGAGAACATCGATCTGCCTGCAGAAACTGACCCTCCTTTCAGCATAAAACAGCAGCAGGGCTCTGGTGTGAGGTATGAGCTTAGTTCAAACAGTCTGAAATGTTAGCCTAGACATTAAGGGGCCAGATGGTCCCATCCTAGCTGGGAGCAGAGGATCACTCTCTAGGCCTGGCAGGGAAGGAGATGAGCAAGGTGGCCAGAACCACGGACAACAACAGGGACAAAAACCTGTTGCTCAGGTTTAGTTACTCAGAGCTACAGGCAGCAGGGCTCAGCCCCTATGTTCATGGTCATTTGTGTGCGGAACACAAAGAAATCAGAGTGCCTGTCTATGTACTCAAGCAGTTAGTACATGGTCTACTGACATAGACAACTGAAATGCAGCAAATTAAATGCTATATGGGGCGGAATAAAGGGCTTTAATAGCCTCAAGGAGGGGATACTTACTCAGCTTCAAGTAATGGAATCAAGGGAGCCTTCCTGGCAGTGGTGCAGACCTGTAATTCCAGTGGCTTGGGATGCTGGAGGATTGCAAGTTCAAGGTCAGTCTGGATAAGTTTGTAAGTCCTTGTTTCAAAGTAAAAAATTAACAAATGACTGGTGACATAGCTCAGTGAAAGGCGCCATGGGTTCAATCCCTCTCCTACCAAAACAAAAAGACCCCATGGAATACGTGATATGGGAGAACAGGCATTTGACGTGGAAACAAATGGGTGGGAGGTGAAGGGAAGTGAGAATATAAGAAGCAGCAGGTGACAAGGCCTGGAAGTGGGAAAAATCTGACTGCAGAAGGAAAACACAGTTGGGTCACCACAACTGCAGGTTGAATGCAGATAGCAGTAAAAGAGACTAATTTGGAAGAATTCAAAGAGAAATAACACCTAAATAGGCTTTTAAAACCCTGATGAGGTATTTGAGAAATTATAAAAATTAAATATTATCAGATACCTGTCTTTTATTTAAAGACATACAAAAGATCTGGCCACACCCCACCAATATTGATTGTCCTATTAGTGGACTGAACATAGTTCAGTTTCCCATATCTTCCATTTCCACATGCCAGCAAATGCTATGAGGACATTTGGGTTTCCTTTCCAGTAGTTTTAAGTGGGAGAGGAATATAATCTTGTGTTTACTCACATCACTCCAGTTTATCTGCAGAAGAGCTATTGAAGGGAAGTTAATTTGCTGGCTCTCAATGTTGTATGCATAGAAAGTATGATGCCTTGAATCAAGATGGTGATGGTGATGGAGGGAAGCTTATAGAAAGGAGACTGAAGAATGTAATGGTCAGGCTCTACAGATGAACAGAACCAGTCATGTGTGTGCATGTGAGAAACAGAGAAAGAGAGAGAGATATTTTTTTTAAGGAATTGGCTCATGCCACTGTGGAGGCTAAGAAGTCCAAATTCTGCAAAGTGGATTATCAGGCTGATGACTCAAGGAAAAGTATAGTTTTAATCTGCAGACAGTGTGAGGAAGGGGTCTAGTAACGTGATCCATGTTACTGTGTACTTTAGAGCTGAATTCCCTCCTCTTGAAAGAGTTAGAATTTTCTGTATTTAAGTCCTCAAAAGATTAAGGCCCACCTACATGATGGAAGGTAATCTGTTTTATTTAGTTCTATGGATTTGAATGTTAGTCTTGTCTAAAAATTCCTTTCACAGATATATCTCAATTAATCTTTGACCTAATATCTGGGTACTGTGGCCTAACAAAACTGACCTGTAATATTTACCATCACAGGAAAGAATCTTTCAAACTCATTAATAGCACAGTGCTTTTCAGAGGTTTAAGAGTGAGTATTGCATGGACCACAGAACAGTGAACTATAGCTTTTGGGTCAAACTTACTCATCATCTGATTGGGAAATAAAGTTTTATTGGAACACAGGAAGATTCACACATTCACATATTGATGGCTGTTTTATTACTGCAATAGTAGAGATGGATAGTTGTGAAAGAGACTTGTGGCCTGCAAAGCCTCAACTATTTCTGCCTGTTTCTTTATAGGGAATTTTTTTTTTTTTAACAAGGGATCAAACTCACAACCTCATGCCTGTCAGGCAGGCACTTAGGCCACTGAGCTAAATCCCTGGTTGCCTGGTTCTTTATAGAAAACATGTGTTGACCCATTTCATAGACAATTAAACATACATGTCTGAAACTCTACTTTAAGGTCTGCACTGGAGACTCGAATGTAGAAAATCACATGTATCAGAAAAATGGCACAAGTATCCATACTGGGCCGCTGTGGTGCTCCAACTTTTGAGGTCAGGAGAGGAGTATAAAGTTACAGGAGAATCTGAGAAGACACAGCCAATGTGACTGCTGGAAGGCTAAAACAAAGCAGTATCTGTCACACAGCTTCTTAGAGAGAAAAATATCCCAAAGAAGAAGAAAACTGTGTCAAGCTCTCCTGAAATGCAAAGCAGAATGGGAACCCATGGGCCACACAGATTTAACAATATGGTATGGAGGGCAATGAAGACTGTGAACAGTGACAAGGAAGGTATAGGGAAAGAAACCAGATTGAAAGAAAAAGAGTTATGGAGATGTTGATCTACAAAGAAATGTTTTCTGTTGGGGAGTGTGACTCTGTGAAGAGCGTTCAGGGAGGAGGTCTTGGGTTTGATCCTTAGCATCACGCGCACTCGCGCGCGCACACACACACACACACACACACTAATCTTTGTATACCCCACTGGTGTGGTCTGCTCTAGAGATGCGCCTTCAGTTATTGTTTGATAATGTCCTCATTTTGCCTACATTTAGGAAAGTTACTTTAACAAGGGTTAAAATTATTTTCTTTTAGCACTTGTAAGAAATCATATTATCATGGTAGCCATTGTTGATTTCCTATTGCCTGGTTTTGAAGGCCTGTAATGCTTGCATTCTTTTGTTTTGATTGGTTTTATACTATTGTGTTTTGTTTGAATTTATTTTGTGTGAAGGTATGGACAATGATTTCGAAGAAAACAAGAGACATTATGGTAGCCACTGTTGTCTTGTTTTGAAGTCCTGTGTTGTTTGTATTGTTCTGTTCTGATGTGCTTTGTTCTGTTTTGTTTTGTTTTTTGTTTTGTTCTCTTTAAAATAAGTTTTTTTAAGAAGAAAGAAATCATATTATCCACTGGATTCCATTTTTGCAGCGGGGAATTGGACCATCAATTTCACTGTTAATCTTCTGAATGTCATCTACCCATCTCATCCACACACTCTCTATGCCAGCTGATTTTAAAGGGTTGCCTTTTATCTGTTTTTGATTTTTTGCAATGTGCCTCCACGAGGAGTTGTTTTTATTTTGTTTGGTGTTTAATAGTGATTTTTGAATCAAAGTATTTCATTGATTTTGAGAAAGTCTTTGGCTATTCTTATTTCAAATAATTATTTTTATTCCATTCTTTTTTCTATCTCTACATGTATGTATATGCACATATAACATAGATATACATGTACCTTTTCTCTCCTTATGAAAATCCAATTACACAAATTTTAAATAACTTCATTTTGTTCCAAATGTTCCCTTGTTGTTTTTCTTAATCTTCAAACGTTTTGTCCTTTTCTAATATAACCTGCAGTTTTTATGAAGTTCTGTTTTCCAGTTCAATTCTTTTCCTTTCTAATCTGTTATTAAATTCATCTATTGGGTTCTTAAATGTAGTATTTGATTTCTCCTTTCCCAGTATTTGATTTGACACCTTTTAAAAAAAATAGATTACAGTTGTCTAGTAAAATTTTCATCCTCTCATATATTTGATTATTCATACTGATCATAGTTAAAGTCTGTGTCCAGTCTCCAATGTCTAATCATAATCAGTCTGTATCTACTGGAGTCTTCTTGGTTCCTTGTTTTTTCATGCCTAGTAAGTTTTGATTGAATGTTGGTTATTGCATGTGAAAAGATGTTAAGTTTCTGGATGATATTTTGCATCAGAGTATTTATTTTAACTACTGAACGTTAGGTTGAGGTTGGCCACTTTAATTAAATCAGATAGTGAACTAACTGAAGTGTGAATTTTAGACTATGTAAGATTTTTTTTGAAGTTTCCCTTTAAATGTAGAGTAAAGCCCTTTGGCAGTTACTATTAGAATCTTGAATGCAGTGGGGACCTGAGTTTCAATTCTTTGTATCACTGTGAGTTACCAAAATCTCTGCTGAAATTCCTAGCCTCTTAATGACAACCTATGCACAGTTTCTTAAGCTCATCCTGTGATGCTTTCAGGTTGGCAAATACGTCTGGGGAAACAGCAGGTTTGCTTCTCTGAGCTTTCCTTCTCGTTGGCATCTTGGCCCTTCAAATTCTGATAATTTTGAGTCCTTCGATTTATTCTGTTGAGAACATTGCCAGAGTCCATTTCAGTGGTCACTTCCTTCACAGTTCTTGTCACTTACATTTGTGCTGCTATAAAATACTAAAGGCCTTTAGAAGTCACTGAGCATAGAAAAGTATTATGCTGTCAAAGAGCTCTACCCTTTCCAAGACTTCAGTTTACCAGGCCCTGGCTGCCTTGATGGCTGTCATATGTCTTCTAATAAATGAAGCATTTGATTTGCATTTTATTCATCATTTTTATTAGACATAGTGTGATCTCAATCAAATCAGCTGTCAGTTCGTCCATTGTGTCCTGGGCAATATTTAAATAGTTTTGGTGATTGTGGTTGTTATTTAATGGAAATGATTTGAAAATGTAACTATGCCACAGGGAGAGATCCTATGAAGATGGAGAAAGATGATTTTAAAAAAGGGATATAGCCAGAGTTCTAGTTGAAAACATGCAGCTTACCTGAAGCATACATACCGAGATCAAGTAGATCAAGGAAACGGAAGGCAAGATGCTCAAGGGGTAATAATGAAGGAAAAGCAAGACCATGTGTGAATCTGAAAGACAAAAGAAGAAAACAGTAAAACTGAAGCCAAAAAAAGTAAGGGCTGTTCAACAGAGGCTGTGGCTACAGAGGAAATGTGCTGCTACCAGATCTGTGATCAGGCTACTCAGAATGGAAATATAGATACTCTCAGCTTTCCGAACACATCCCATAATCTCCTGAGTGTCCATCAGGCCCAATTTAAAGGACTTTCAAGGGGAAATTGGCAGAGGTGAGATTACAAACATATAGACAGGGTAGGAGAATAGAGGTGGGACACAACCACCAGGAAACAATTCACATATTTAACAGTAACTAAGGGAGTTCAGTCTTCGATAGTAAAACAAAGGGCAATGAAAGCAGAGTGCAATGTATTAGCCTAAAAATAGAGGAAAGATATTTCCTCCATCATTATTTGTTTGTTTTCGGTGATTTCTTTAACAAAAAGATATAATACTTTTCCCATTAGCTAATGCATATTTTTATTATCATAAAATACACATAAGAAAAAGTTTTCTGTTTCAACCATTTTAAAGTATACAGATAACTGGCATGAAGTACATTGCTGTACACCCACTACCACTATCCATCTTCAGAGATTTTTCATCAAACTGAAAGTCTACACCTCTTAAACATTAACTCCCCTTTTCTCTTTCCTGCCTATATTCTCCATCTTGACAGAAAGTAAGTAAAATAGAGGGTACAGTTATGATTAGATTTGTGGTGAGGTAATGGAGAATTTTTTTCCAATGGTTTCAATTTTCCCAAAATATATCAAGTAATATCATCACATGAGAATAAGAGATGTGGGGACTGAAAATGAGGCTTTCAAAGGAAGAAGAAACATGAAATTGCCATCTATGGAGTAGGAGGCAGTTTCATTGGAGGGGCACTGTGGGATTTCAGCAGTATTGAGTGTCCATGTGAGCTCTGTCATGATGAATTTTAAGTGAAGACAGTGAGTCTGCTTATTTGACTTTTCTTCTGTAATCTTTAGTTAGCCACCTGAATAGGTGAAAGAAGAAAGAGGCCGAGATTTAAGATATTTTGAAGGGAATAACTGCAAAAATGAATCACGAATCTGTTCTGATTAAGGTGGCAAGAGATGATAGAAGGCTTATTAATGGTGGAAAGGTAATGTGGCTGCTCTAGTGGAGGATTATTAAGATAGAAGAATTATTGCATTGAAGGTCCTGGGATTAGTGAACAGAAGTACAAAGTGATAGGCTATAATTCAGTTGTTTGAAATATGTTCTAGAAGTGGAGAAGGAGTGAAATTATCGTTGTGTAGAGTTCAGGGTATAGACCCTGGAGTGGGATAGAATAAGAGGTGGTGGGAAGAGAAGAGGTCAAACATCCAAATGAATAGTCATGTGTATGGATATTATGCCACCCAGAATGATGAGAAGACTTTGGATAAAAAGAAAGATTGTGAGGCAGGAGTTAATACACACCGTGAGTGAAAATACGGGGTTTCTCTGCCTCCCTTTCACCCTCAGCTAAATCTTCTCAAAAGCTTCCTAAACGGCCAGAAGATTAAGCTTCTTCCCCTTTCAAATAGCTCTGTGCCAGGATGAGGTGATTCTCAAAAATTGATCTGAATTTCTATGAATTTGAGAAGAGATTCTAAAGTACTAACAAAGCCAATACTGAGGTGGCCTGGGATCTAGCTTGTACATATTTACATTCTCTCTAATTAAGAGTGCATGTGTGTGTTTCTCTCGAGTCACTGAGGGGAAAGTTTTGTGCAAATAATTTTCTGGACAATGTTTCATGTCTATATCTTATACTCTAAATAACTACTGTTAATAGAACAATATGCAATGTATCGATTATTGTTACTCTCTTACTGACCTATTTTGAAATTCTATTTTACTATAATCTCTTACTTTTTTCTGTTTAAAATAAAAAAGAGTGTGTGTGTGTGTGTGTGTGTGTGTGTGTGTGTGTAAAAGACCTTGAGAGAAGGAAGTGACTAAACAGGAATTTAACACCCTCTGCACTTGCCGTTTATCTTATTGAGAAGTCTGGTCATATGGTGTGGATGAAACTGACTCTACTTTTGGGTTAATTAGCATAATATCATTCCCCTTGGACATGATTGACTTAAAGGGTTGGGCAGGCAAACTGCAATTCAGAATGAAACTCAGGACTTTTTTAGAGAGGGGAGAGAAAATGACTGAAACTGCAATAGAGCTTGTGCCCTCGTGAAGCTTACACCTGCTTCAACTATTTGACTACATGAAGATGAACAAGCTCAGAGGATGACAATTGGGAATCATGCCTGAAACTTAATGGCTTTAGACTTCTTTAGGTTATATACAAAGTCATAAATTCTGCCCATATTTAATCCAGTTTTTTATGTTTTTGGGGAAGATGCACCTGAAAATATCCTTAACTAATATAAAAACATTTGACATGTTCTCTTCTGTGCCTAGGTCTAACACAGGCAGGTCAAGAACAGGAGAGGGGAGGAGTGAGGACAGGGAACAGATATGATGCTAGCATTTAACAGGAGGAATAAGTTCCAGTGTCCCATGGCAAAACAGAGTAAATATAATGAACAATAATCCATTGTGCACTTCAAAATTGAAGAGCGGTGTTAGAAGGTAGTCACCACAAAGAAATGATATGTTTAAAATAATACATGTGCTTATGAATACTACGCAATATAAATATCAATCAAAATACCTCATATCATTATACCACAAAATGTCCACAAACATTGTGTTGATCAAAAACTTTAAAAAGTAATTGATAAAGGATGGGAGCTAATATTTAACCAGAGCTAAAACCTGACCAAGACACACACAGATAAGCTAATGTTTTGTTTCTTGCGAAGCTTTGGAAAAAGTTCCCCAGTGGGAATTTCCCGTAAAGTAATGGAATGCTGAGTAACCTGAGAATTTAATTTAAATTTAGAGACACCTGTTCTCTGAAGCTTTACTCTGGCACTGCCAATAGAGCTCTGATCTGGTTTCAAGTAAAGAGCGTATATTGTGCAAAAACACACTTCCCATCATGAAAATGGTTCTTCTTGCATATACAGGCTTCATCCAATATTCTTTCTTTCTTCAGGCTCCTGCTCCTTGAGATGGTGGTTGATTTAAGCTATTAGGTTGTGAAATACAGCTTTCTCTGATGCCCCGAGGGAACTCAGTGAAGAGACCACTGGCAGCTGATTAGGCCGGAAATGCAACGGTATCAAACACGCCTATTGACAATCTAGCATGAAAGGCAAGAATTTCCTTTGCCTATTAGTGGCTCCAGTCATCCTCCTTGCTGTGTGTACTTAATGAGGAAGAAGACTCAGAAAGAGTTGAGAAAGACAGCACCTCCCTCTGCACTGGCAGCCCAGCTCACTGTTGCATAAAGCACCACTTGATTTACCTATGGGAGGAAACTTGGTGTTTTAAACAGCTTCAGGATCCAGGGAAGAAAATAACCTAACTAGGCTCTCTTTCAGAAGCCTTAGGTTATTAGACTAAAAAGCAAATGAAATTCAGGATAGGAAGTGTAATCTTCTTTGCCAGTGTTTTTGTAATAACAAAATGAATTTTAACCCTTGATTTTTTCACCTCTGTTTGGCTCCAGGTTTAGGTGCCTGTGAACTTCAACGCACTGAGCCATCTTTCCCAGCAACTGAGACACAAAGGAAGTCTCTTTTACAGAGTAGGAGATCGAACTTATCAAAAGGCATATACTAATAACCAGTGCAGCTGAAATGCAATCATTATGATTTGATTACATAGTCTTCTTTCTCTGTAACAGTAGTTCTCAGCCCTGCCTACATATTAGACTCACCTGGGGCCTGATGAGCAGTTCTCACACAAAGCCTCATCTGATGCCACTGGGCATCAATTTTTTTAATGTCTCCCAAGATGGACTTAAGTTGCTTCTGGAAGTGAAAAGAAATCAGGATTATAATGGAGGTTTTCAAGGTTTAATGCGCCCACAGAACACTGGGGAGTGTTGCTAAACTGCAGGTCCTGACTCGGTAGGGCCTGAGATGCTGCGTTTCTCAGAAGTTCCTAGGTGATGCTAATGTTCACATCTGGCATTCACACTTTGAAAACTAAAGCTCTACATCCTTTTTTTCCCCAAAACTTTGGTATTTATAAGAAACACCCAGAACGCTAATCAAGCCACAGACCTTTGTGCTTATTACAGTAAAATAGGTCCTGGGTTTCTGTTTTTATATCAAATTCCCAGACCCACTCTTCCACCATTTAATGCACTGGTTCACAAACATAGCTGCACATTGGAATCTTCTGGAAACCTAAAAGAGAGAGCCTAAGTTTTACCCACCCGTGGGAGGTTCTGATTGAATTGAGCCAGGAACCAGGTATTGGAAACTTTAAAATCTCCCCAGGAGGTACTCATCTACGACTGCGAATTATGGCATATTCAGATTTTACAAACCTGCCCAATGTCAAGAATAGCAGGTTCCTGGTTAGGACAATGGCATTGTAAATTTTAATCAGTGGGTGAGTCACCTGAGAAGCTACATATTTTGCAAGCACTAAAGTTTGTTTTGATTATGTAATATTTAAAAATAAACACTGCATATGGAACAAAACGAGACTATATAAAGAAAATATTTTCGTTTTTCTCTGAGTAGAAAAGGAATTTCATCTGTTGCACTAAGTACTGAAAAGTTGGATTATAGTGCCTGAAACTTGATATGTATTTGGTTTTTACTATTATCTTTATATAAATTCTTGGGACCAATTTCCTTCATTTACAAAATGAAGCCTGCTGTAGTTGGAATATTGAGTGTTCCCAACAGTGAATTATTAAAAGCTTGCCCAGAGGGTAGTATCCCTGGGAGCTGGCAAAACCTATAGGAGGAGGGGCCTAGGGGTAGGTGGTTAGATTATTGGGTCTACATGCTCAAAAGAGATTGTGGGAAGCTGGTCCTTCCTTTTTTCACTTTGCCTCCTCGCTGACAATGTAAGTGGCTTGCTCTGCCATATGCTTCCACCATCACAAGCTGTCTTTGCAGGAAAATAAAGAAATTAAGCCATCTAATGTTGGACTGAAATCTTCAAAATCATGAGCCAAATTAATTTTTTTCTTTGTAAGTTAATTTCCTCAAGTATTTACTACAGTCACTCAAATCTAACTAATACATGGACTATCCTACTACCAAATCTAGAAGGACTTTTCTATAAATCTATCATAGGAAGAAGCTTAATGAAGTAGACGTCTAGTGACTGTCTCTCCAGAAACTCCTACATTCTTCTAACATCAACCTTTGTTTCTATGTAAGTATCTTTTTCTTCTCCCTTCAGAGTTCAGAGAATTGTCATAATAAGTTACAATTAAGTCAGTCAATGTATTCCACATCCTTCTTTCAAGATGGGGCACAAACAAAAGCTTATAACCCAAATATAATTTAAAAAGCAAATATAATTAAAAAAGAAAAACAAAGAGTCTTTTGCTTGGAGAAAGGCAAGCTCACATCAGCACTGAACCTGGTAATATGCAAAAAGGGGCTGATGCAATCATCATTCCTTCCAAAGGGGAGATGATAGGGAAAGTAAAACGTGGAAACAAAAACCTTTTGGTCATATTGCTTAGCTCCTAGATCTAGACTTGCTGGAAGACATTCCCAATTTATTTTTCTATTATGTGAACCAGTTTGGATTTTGCACAAGCCAAATTTTTGAATTTAAATGTCCTTTCACTTAACAGTCAATGGCAATTTCCTGACATAGTTAGTATTTTGGAGGTCACACAGGTATACCCCATAAGAATATGAAAACTAACTGAAAACCAAGAAAGCATATACAGTATGTAAATCTAGTATACTACCACAAAAGTGCACACCCTTGAGTATTCTTTATCATATAATGAGCCATTGGGAGACAGATACAAGTATGATAGCTGTCTTACATAATGATCAGAGACAATTTCCTTTATCTATCATTAAAATGCTTGAAAGTTTCAGAACACTCTCCCTAGAGTTATACCTCTTGATCTCACACCAACAGCAGACAATTTTGAGATCATTTAGGACTAAGAGTTTTCAATATTTTTGAAAATTTCATCACAATTTTAAAATAATAAAACTAGCAAATGACATTTCATTAGTGATTAATAAGAATAAAAATTTTCTGCTTTTCATTCTCACCAGAATAATAGTTCTCAACCAGGGACTATTTTTTCTTAAGTGTCATTTGGTAATATTTTGAAACACTTCTTGGTAGTCACACTGAAGGAGGGGATACTGCTGGCCCTAGTTTCCAAAGATACTGTTAACGTCTTCCTGTATACACCAATGCCTCCAAACAAAGGATTATTTAGCCCAAAATTCCAATAATATTAATGCTGAGAAATTCTCAGTTTAGAGTCTGATTGTGTTTGCAGTATTTCACCTAGATTAACACAGGTGAGATGCAACAACTAAATTTGTTATTTTTTTTATCAAATTAGAAAAAATGGTGTGCTATGAAATTAAAGATTACTAGATGTAACATAAGACATTCAGTAGCTCTATCATGTAATAAGGAAGTTCAGAAAGTAAAATACGGTAGAAAACTACTCAAGAATCAAGGTAAACCAGACTAGTCATTTTCTCTTTTCCTTTTATCTTTTATGGGCTATTGTTTCTAGTGCTATATCCTCCTCCTCTGCTAGTGCCCAGTGCTCGTATTTGTCAAGCCAGTTGGTGAAGGTAACAGCCACACCACTGACATAAGACACACAGCCACCATTAGTCCTCAGGGGTCTCAAAAACAACTCATCTATCAGTAACAATTCCTTGTATATGAATAGCTCTTTAGAATCATCAAAATGTGTTTATATACATTTTCTCTGTTGATCTGCAGACAAACTGAGTGCCATCTATAGATGAAGTGACAGGAGCTCATAGTGCTAAAGTCTCTTTTCTGATGTCACAGAACTTTTAAGAGGAAGAATGATCATAGTCATCCTACTTGGAGGAAGATGAAATCTCAGAGTTGTTATGATTAAGAAATCTTCTACTTCGTTGGTGGGAATGTAAGCTAATAGAGCCACTGGAAATCATTGTGGAGATTCCTCAAAAAACTCTAACTAGTATTCTTGTTTAATCCAGTTATGGTTCTGTTGGGTATATTCCTGAAAGAATTAAAGACATTGCTCTATTGTGATTCTTGGGGTACTTATATTTGTGGCAGCTCCATTCACCATAGCTAAGCTCTGAAAACAACCAACACACTTATCAACAGACAAAAAGAGAGCCGGGCGTGGTGGCGCACACCTTTAATCCCAGCACTCGGGAGGCTGAGGTACGAGGAGCGTTGTGAGTTCGAGGCCAGCTTGGGCTACAATGCAAGCACAAGGCTGACGTGAGCTACATAGTGTGACCCTGCCTCAAAAAAGCAGAGCTGGGAGTTTGGCTCAGTGGCTTAAGCACCTGCCCTGGCAGGTGCGAGGTTGTTGTGAGTTCAATCCCCAGTGCCACAAAAAAAAAAAAAAAAAAAAAGATAAAGAAAGGGTGGCATATTACACAATGAGATATTATTTAACCATAAAGAAGAATGAAATCATTTCATTTGCAAGATAATTGATGGAACTGGAGACTATAATGCCAAGCGGAGTAAGTCAGACACAGAAAATTAAATATTATTTGATTTTTTTTGGATATGAGAAAACTAAAATAGAAATGAGTGAATAAAATAAAGGAGAAGGAGATGGGGAAGAGGACTAGGAGAAGGAGAAAGTAAGGGAGAGGGTACTGAAAAACTAAAAAATGAACAAAATATATTATACATACACACCAATTCTCCCAAACGAACATTACTATTTTACACTAAGCTGCTTTTTTTGTGTTTTTTTGTTTGCTTGTTTGTTTGTTTGTTTTGGTACCAGGGATCAAACTCAGAATCTCGTGTTTGCCTCCAGGTGCTTATGCCTCTGAGCTAAATCCCCAGCAACATTACTGTTTTGTATCTCAAACATACAATGAAAAAAAATCTTAGTAAAGAACTATAACTAGTCTAGTTAACATAGCACAGTGTGGGTCACCGTGATGAGGTGCTATACACCGATATAAATAAGGGCTAGATCTTGAAGAGAAAGTCCCCTGGAATAAGTCTCTTTCATATGCTGGAGTCTGAATTTCTTTTTCAATAGAAGATCACTGGACTCAATATTTTTAAAAGCCCTGTAAGTTAAAATAATAGTTCTACAATGTCAGATGAACAGAATGAATTTGCAGGATTTTTAAACCTAGAAAGATTATGTATCAAGAAGTCTAAAATAAGTAAAGATTCAGATTTTCATTAGCAATAAAAAAGGGGGTGGGAGGGGATGGACAGTGTCTGGTTACTTTTCTTGTCCTGTTGAAGAAATCTTTGGTTTTCTTTTTTATAAGTTGCAAAAGTGTTCATTTTCCTACTAACTAGTAAAAATTCAAATGTATGAAGAAACTCTCAAAAATCTTTCCTTTTGTTTTTAGTTTCTGAGATTGTGACTCTGGTTGACCAATGTCCTCCAGATTTGTCAGACCAATTGAGTAAAGGGGAATCATTAAAAATGTTAATGCTAGAAACTTGTTCTAAAGGATGGAGTAGTTTGGGTCAGGATACAGGCGTCAGTTTTTTAAAAGTTCCCCACATGGAAATATTTTTACAAAGAAACCAGTTTTAGTAAGTCTGCAAAATTTTATTTTAACTGAAAGCTTTTAAAAAAAACTTTTGTATAAAGAATGATTGTTATTTTGTAAATTTGCATTTCACAGGGGTATAGGTTGGCAGTTCTCGAAAATATATATGTCTACACTAGGATTGAACACATAATCTTATAAATAGTAGATAATGAGGGCAAATTTCTCACTATCAGAGAAAGAAGTTGCAAATAAGCAAGGAGGGAAGGTGAAAATAAATACTGGGACATTGAATTCAAGTCAGGGACATTAGTATGAACTCAAGTTCAATATATGTAGTATGATCAAAAAATAGTGTGCGTTTAAATTAAAAATTACAGCAAAAACACTGACGATGATCACCCTTGAAACATACGCACACACACACAAACACGTGTGCACGAATGCGCACACACTTCACACTTAGGCCACATTTACCCCATCATTCTTACCACTTTCTGAAGCAGTTTTGGAAGTCCCGTTTGGTAAGTGTCTTTAGTTGTGCTGTTGTAGCTGCCTTATGTCTTGAATCAATTCAAAATGCTTACCTTTTCTGGCCATTTTGACTTTGGGGTAGTAGATCTAGTGACTAATTGGATGAGCACACACTATTGTATTTAGTGAGCTTGCCTTCTGTTGGATGGCACTGGGCAGCATCATTTACCATATTTTCTTTAATCACATCTATAAAGACATTCACAAAAGAGGACTTCCAGAACTGCTTCAGAAAGCATCAAGAATGATGGGATAAATATATCTGAGGTCAACAGGAGTATTTTGTAGGAGATTAATGACAATGTGACTTTAAACACGATAATTTTTTTAATTTAAACATTTAGCATACTTTTTGAGCATATATGGAAAGAGAAGGAGACAATAAGGAGCTATAGAAACAAAGAGTGAGAGATGTACATAATTATAGAAATATATGTTACAGAAGTTGTAATATACATATATTTCCCAACTTTGTCTGCTGTGAGACACCCCTCTAGCAACAGAATTCTGTAAGGAAGATTTGTTTCTTCCCAGATCTTAGTTTCTAAATAGCATTCTCCTTGTAAAGATGATTAATTTTAAAACCAGGACAGAAAATATGTGAAGTGAAATTAAAGTGCTTTAGAGTGCAGAAAGCAAGGAGGTGCTCAAGATACAATAATAATAAAATGGGCCTTGGCAAAGGGCACAGAAAGAGTGTACCCACATTTCTGCTTTTGCACTTACTCTTCACCCTTCTGAAGCTTGAAGTGGTCTGGTCTGGAACAATATGAGCAACAAAATAAATACTGGAGCACTGAATTATGACCCAAAGTGCGAAATAAATGTATACAAGTCCATACTCATGTAAATGATTGAAAAAAAATTAATGACAGAGAAGAAATAAAGCTTCCTTAAAGAAGAATTCCAAATGATACACATATGTGCTCCTCTCTCTAGGAGACTGAGCTAGTCACCTGCTCCTTGAATGTAGGCTGGATTTATTGCCTTGATAGACTATACAAAGAGAATGGGAAAGTATTAACTCAATAGTTTCTAGACCTGTTATGCACCTCAACCAAATGATCAGGTTGAAGTCATCAGTGGCTATAGGAAGCATGTTCCCACATATGCTGTATAAGAACACAACACCTCTGGCATTCTTCCCCAAATCCATATTCTCTGACTACTTATAGAAAGAAAAATTAGACAAACCCAAATTGAGGAATGTCATAGAAAATACCTGCTCAGTAGTCTGCAAAACTTCCTAAAAAAAAACAAACCAAAACAAAACTCTCTGCAAAATATGTAAACATTATATACTACAAAAAAGAGAAAAATTATCCAGGTCAGTAAAAGCAAGGAAAGATTGGAAACTAGTCATAGACTGGAGACTAAATCAATGTGATAACTAAAGCAATATGAAATTGTGCATTAGGGTCCTGGAGCAGAAAATGGACACTGGTGGAAGAAACTAATGAAATACAAATAAAGCCTAAAGTCAGTTAATATTAACCTATCAATATCATTCCCTCAGTTTTGACAAATGTATAATAGTGATGCAAGATATTAACAATAGGGGAAACTACATGAAAATGATCCGCCATATCTTTGCAAAAATCTGTACTAATATCTATAGTTATTTCAAAATAAAAATTATAGTGGAAATAAGAAATTTCCAGTATTAACCTTCATGGTACTAGGGGTAGAAAATCTCTCCAGTTGATTCTAATATCCAGTCAAGATTGAGAAAAACCTTTCCAACAAGGCTGAAGAAGTAAACTTTTCATATTAGTTTCCTTGATTGTAAACAGGTACACCTGACTTGCTTTTTGTAACATCATTATTTGCCATAAATGGATCACACTATGCACATTACAACTTGTCCTTCTTATTTAACACTGTAGTACCCATGACAATATTTGTAGACCACCATTCAGTTGACCACTCTTTTCTTGACAGACATTCAGTGTGTCACATTTTGTTCAGTGTCCCCCACCATTGTGTCCTACCAAGCATGCCTGTGATGTCAGCATTAATGCTCAGGGATGGCTTTGTGATCCCTCCCCAACAGAAGATATGCCTTCTCTTTTTGTCTGCTGCAAATCCTTTTCTGTTCCCAAGTGAACAATGGCTTATTTTGAAAGGTTGCCCACATTTCTGCTTTTGCATTGACTCTTCACCCTTCTGAAGCTTTCAACGGAAAAACCATTGTCCCCTGTGCACCAATGTGAGGAGCGTTAGGGGTTGCTCAGCAACAGAGGGCAGGGAGAAAGAAGAATGGGAGAGTGAGCCATGGCTGATCAGAAATCTACTCACAGGGTAAGGTGTGGGATGAAGGGGAGATAAGCATGGGGAGAGAGAAGGCCAGGGCTGCCCCAGATAGAGAATTTAAAGGGAAGTACTCTCGGTCCTTTCTTCACATGGCTGTCAGAGCAATTGCTATAAGATGAAAATCTTATGCTGTCTCTCCTTTTTCCCTGACACTCCAACTCTTCTGTGATTTCCATTTTCCCTTTGAATAAAACAAAATCTTGTGTTCACCAGCTCTCCATTGTTGGGACAAAATAACTGATACTCACAATTTAAAGGAGTTTAGTTTGGCTCATAGGTTCAGAGGTTTTAGTCTATGGTTTCCTGCTCCAAAGCAGGAACATCACAGCAGAAAGACATGATGGAAGAAAGCTGCTCCCTTCAAGATGGCTTGGAAGCACAGGGGAAGAGCACCAGAGAAAGGGCCATGGACCAGCCACTGCCCCAAAGGTGACATCTCCTATTGGAGGCCCCTGCACTGGACTCCAACCTCTTGCCTGGAGTTATGGTGCATGGTGGGAAGAAAGAGCCAGAAACAAAGTAGAGGTGCAGGAAAGGGAGGGAACTGGGATGACCAGGTGCTCTAGGGAAACAAAAGGCCACGAGGTACCCAGAATGTTGAGATTTACTCATTGAGGAAAATGAGGGGATTGTGGTTGAAAGTGTTACACAAGTGATGAGGCTGGCAAGACTTGTAACAGAGGAAACAAAGCATTCTTGCGAAAGGGACAGGAATAGCCAGATTTAGGTTATAGTTACCAGGTAACCTGCTTTATAGCCAATTGTGAGAAGAAATTTTCCTCTGGAGTTGTACAAGCCTCAGCAGAGACATTGTCTCATGTCTTAGCCCTATGGTATCCCAGCTCCTCTATCTGAGTGCAACCATAGCTGTTGATGATCAACAGTGCTAGTCCATTGTCAGCTACCTGCTTTCATGAAGACACCAGCACAGCCTCAGCCACTCACTAATAAGTTGAAAGCCAGTTTAGGAAAGTCACCTCTATGCAGCCTGCACTGCTCATAAGTAAACACAGTCACACTTAGGTCTGCGAGAGGGTGATGTAGGGGTCCTCCACAATCTCCATTAACCACTTAGACACACCCAGAGATGTATTCTGCTAATCTCTTAAGCCAATCGAGTTGGCAAGATTAACAAAGACTGGTAACAATCTAATGGATGACTCCAACCCACCTCAGTGTCTTTGTGCTTGTGTTTTGGGTGTATTTGAGTTACCGGCATCATCCCATCTCTCAATCCTCACCTATGTATTACCTCTGTAGACAACTCTTGTCTCTCCCTCTTCCTAGCATATCCATTAGTCCCTACTAGTACACATTAGTTAGTTCCTTCATAGAATATTTCACAATCAGCAAGAACTTCTGTATTACGTGTCTTCTTAATTACATGAAAGTCCATTAGAGAAGGGACCTGGAGACCTGACTTACCTCTATACCTCTAGTACCTGACATTTAGAAGACATTAAATAAATACTTTACTAGATACTTATGTGTTTACCAGTAAATCTCTTAAAGTTTCACTGACGATGTAGAAGACAAAAGATTCCTGGACCAGAAATAAAGGAAAGTGTTACAGCAAGACCAATAATCAGATTCTTTGAGCCTCAGTTTCCACAGGACAATACAGAGAGCACAGAGCAATGTCCACACAGACAGAAGGAAGCATTATATGAGAGGAACTTAGGGAATCAGAACCTTTTATAGTAAACATACATGCTTATTGATTTAGAGGAAAACTCTCTCTCAGATTTTTTTCTGTATGTCTTCTGCCAACAACCAATTTTCCCATTTCTATAATTTACTGACACCAACTGGCGATCCAGTAATTCAATTCTGACACTTTCCCATATTTAGCACAACCCTAAAGGTTAAGAGCTACATCCCACAGACTGTCCCTACTTCAACAGTTGGCCACAAGTCCAAGTATTTCTGAGGAAATAACTATATATTTGAAAGCCCCCATCATTTCCCTCCAGTCTTGATAATTTGTTGAATGACTAAGAGATTGCAGGAAAGCATCTTTGTCTACTACTTGCTTTTTATTTTATTTTTTGGGTACTTGGGATGGAACTCACAACCTTGTGCTTGCAATGCAGGCTCTGTGCCACTGAGCTATATCCCCACTCTTGTCTACTATTAAGCATTTATTATAATCTGGGGATGGTAGCACACTCTTGTAAGCCCAGCATTTTGAGAGGCTGAGGCAAGAGAATCACAAGGTCAAGCAGATCCTGGGAAACTCAACGACTTAGTGGCTTAAGATAAAAACTAGCAAAAAGAGCTGGGGACATAGTTTTGTGTGAGAACCATGGATTCAAGCCCCCATAGTACCCCCACACACTCGCACACAAAAGAATTTATCATGAAGGATACAATTCAGGAACAGCCAAATGGAATAGATACAAAGGACATGGTCTGAGTAGTGGTGAAACAGAGTTTTCCCTCCTTCTCTGGGTTGGGTGCATCACCCTGCCAACAATTTGATGTGCTCGTCAACCAGAAATCTCCCTAACCCCTTTGTTTAGAAATTTTTGATGCTTCATTATGTTGGCATAACTTGATTAAATTGTTGGTCATTTGTGATCCATCCTTCTTCCCTATGCAGAGGTCAAGAATGGCACTGAAAATTTCATCTCTGTCATCACATGGTTGGTTGCTCTGGCACCCCCATCCTGAAGCTGTTTGGGAGGTGACCAAGGGTCACATCATCGACATAAACTCAAGATTGTTAAAAGGGAATTGTTATGAATAATGAAAGATTTCCCTATCATTCAAGAAATTCCAAAGGTTTTAGAAGAACC
>RJWM01008264.1:0-73696 GCA_004363535.1 Dasyprocta punctata | reverse complement strand
AGGGAAGGCAGGAGGCATCACAATCCCCGACTTGAAACTATACTACAAAGCTACTGTGATAAAATCAGCATGGTACTGGAATCAAAACAGACCTGAAGATCAATGGAATAGATTAGAAGATACAGCCACAACTACAAACACACTTAGCCACCTCATCTTTGACAAAGGGGCCAAACATGTACATTGGAAGAAAGATAGCTTCTTTAACAAATGATGCTGGAAAAACTGACTTTCTATATGCTGAAACTAAAACTAGATTCATGTCTATCACCATGCACTTAAAGTCAAAATGGATCAAAGATCTGAATATTGAAACAGAGACACTAAACTTACTAGAAGACAGAGTAGGTAAAAATCTTGATGACATAGGAGTAGGCAGAGAGTTCATGAACAAAAATCAATTTGCATGGGGAACACTTTCCAGAATCAACAACTGGGGTGTCATCTTACTAAAAAGTTTTTGCATGTCAAAGAAATCTCCAACAGAGTGAAAAGAAAACCCACGAACTGGGAAAATATCTTAGCCAATTGTCTATCAGACAAAGGACTTCTATCTAAAACATATAAAGAATTAAAAGAAATCAGGCCCCTAAAATTCAAGGATCCAAACCAAAAATGGGCATCTGAGATGAATACACACTTCTCAGAGAAAAAAATACAAATGGCAGATAAATACATGAAAAAATGTTCAACATCCATGGTCACTCGGGAAATGCAAATTAAAACAACACTGAGATTCCATCTCACTCCAGAAAGAATGGCCAAGATTAAAAAATCAACCAACAACAAATGCTGGAGGGGCTGTGAGGAAAAAGGAACTCTTCTCCACTGTTGGTGGGAGTGTAGACTGGTGCAACCACTGTGGAAGTCAGTGTGGAGATTCTCAAGAAACTAGGATTAGAGATCCCATTCAACCCAGCTATCCTACTTTTGGGCATTTTCCCAGAAGAATTGAAAGCATCATACCACAGTGATACTTGTGCACCCATGTTTATAGCAACCCAATTTGTAATAGCCAGATCTTGGAAACTACCCAAGTGCCCATCAATCAAAGAATGGATAAAAAAGATGTGGTATTTTTATACAATGGAGTACTACTGAGCTATCAAGAAAGATTGCATTGAGACTTTTATAAGTAAATGGACACAACTTGAGACTGTACTCATAAGTGAGATTAATGAAACCCACATGTCAAAACACCATACTGTCTCCCTAGTGTAAGAAACTGAAGAAGTATATATGATCAAAAATCTATAATAAATACTATGTAAGGGTAAAAAACAGCTCGAAGAGCAAAAGTAATTGGGAAGGGAAAAGGGGGAAAGAGGGAAGGGAAAAGGAAAAGATATAAATCTGTAAATATGTATATGTAAGATAACTAAAATGAACATACTGCTGAATGTAATAGTTATTGAGAACGAACAGTTAATACTCATATCATTAGATCAATTTTACATGTCTATATCTGTTAATGTAAACAACCATTTTGAAGATAACGATACGCAATATTGCAACCATTGTCAGGTTTCTATCATCCTGTGTTGTAAACCTATAATGTTACTGTTGTGCATTTACTCTAATCATTTGTTTGTCTCTTTTGCTTTTTGTCTTTCTTATATGTGTCTTTTTTTCTCTTTAAAAAAAAACTGGAAACAGGGAGTGAGAGATCAGGCAGAAGTCAGAAGTTTCATTTCTGCCTCCCCTGATGATAGTTCCTCTCTTTCCACCCCTGGGCAACAATACATTGAAACTTTCTTCATCAGCCCTTGCTTCTGTCAGTTGCTTTACTCTACATGTGGGTCCTTAACTATCTCGGTTGCTTTTCTCTCATTGCTGAGACAAAATACCCAACACCCAAAATGAAGGAAGGAATGGTTTATTTAGCTCACTGTTGGTGGACGTTTCAGTCCATAACCAGCTGGCTCCCAGACAGGGTGGCATGGCACAGGGACAGCACTTCAAGGCAGCAGCCAGCAAAAGCAGCCAGAACAGAAAAAGGGGAGAGCAAGCCTCTTCTCCTCCCTTATATTGTACACAGGCCACCCTCCCCCCGCACCCTCCCAGGGCAGGGTAGCATTCACAGAATCTCCTTGCCCTCCTCTTGCATAGGATAAGGATATTTACAAAGTAAGAATCCTGGCTCCCTGCTGAGTCTCTTAAACTTCTAAACTTCTCAGATTGACACAGCATATCAACCATAACACTAACCAGTGTTTTCTAATTCTTCCTATTTTTGCAATTTATTTACTAAGATTCATCCACCATTGATACACACAACTGTGGTTCATTTGCTTCTGCTACCCTGTATGATTCCATTGTATGGCTGGGCCACACTTCACTTATCCATTCTACTGCTGGTGGATATTTGGGCTGTGTTCAGTTTTTTGTCTATGAACATTGCTATTACATACCTTTTCACATTGCTATTATATACCTTCTACTTTTCTGGTATATATGTGCAGAAGTTTTTCTAGATCATGAACCTGGAAAGTGTGGAAAGGTTAACATTCATCAAAGTAGAGCAATTTCAGTCAGGAGAAATAAGTACAAGATACCTATTGCACATTATGGTGATTACAGCTAATACTGAAATATAATATATATTTGAAAATAGCTGAAAGTATATTTTAAGTGTTCTCACCACAAAAATAATAAGGTTGGCTGGGGATTTAGCTAAGTGGCTCAAGCACTTGCCTGGTAAGACCAAGGTCATGAGTTCAATCCCTGGTACCAAATAATAATAATAATAATAATAATAATAATAATAATAATGTTGTGAGGTAATGCATATGTTCCATGGTTTGAGCCATTCCACTATACATACTCATACCAAATCATCACATTATACAGCATAATTATACAGTTTTTCCTTGTCACTTATAAAAAAATATCTGGGTAAATAATTTAAAAAGGAAAGTAATGCTAAGCAATAGTATTTTCAGGAAATTTTACGATGCTGGTATTGGTGATTG
Source organism: Dasyprocta punctata (assembly GCA_004363535.1). Classification (NCBI taxonomy): domain Eukaryota; kingdom Metazoa; phylum Chordata; class Mammalia; order Rodentia; family Dasyproctidae; genus Dasyprocta; species Dasyprocta punctata. The sequence goes on along the minus strand of RJWM01008264.1, from coordinate 70,724 downwards.
GATCCAGAGTTTTCGAACTGGGCTCTGTCTCCAGCTCTTTTTCTTTTATTTTGAGGCAGGGTCTGAGTTGCTCATGTTGTGCTGGAATTTGCGATCTTCTTGACTCAGCATCTCCAAGTTTTGGAATTCCAGGCACGTGCCACGTCGCTTAACTTCAGAACACACATTCGACGGTGATGTTCTTGCCGTATACGATACAATAAGAAAAGTTCATGCTGCGCTTACTATTTTGGCTTCAGAACATTATTGATACCGCCGGTCCCACAGGAAGACAACCAAGACACATACACAACTCTCTGTGTCTACACACACACAGGGGAAAAGCTAGGAGAATACATAGTGTATCGAAGATGGTACTTTTTTTTATTTTCTCTCCGTGAAAGGCCTCTAAATGATATAGCAGAAAGAAACTCCCAACCTGCTAGATGTCCAGTACGAATTCGTGTTCTCTAAAATCAAAGAATGAATTTTAGGAACGACAAGGTTCAGAGCAGAATATATTTATTGGAGGGGAAAAAAGCTTCTGTCCAAGAGATAGAGAGAGAGAAGGGGTTCTGAGTACGTTTCCCTGAAAATGGTCCGTATTTGACAAGCGAAGTCACAGAGAAAAGCAAGAATGTATGCTGGACAAGAGCAAAACAATCTGGCCACCATGCTGCCCGGCGAGTTCTCTTTGGCAGTGCTGAGGCCTAGACCCAGTCTGCACTCTATCACCGAGAAGCATCCTTAGAGCCCTCCTCCAGTTAAGGATGGTGTGAGACACGCTGCGAACCAAGCCAGTCCACTGAGCCTTGGCTTTCCGATCCAAAACATGCAAAGTGTGAGCCCGAAAATCTCCCCCAGGTCGTTTCCTGCTCAAAAATTCCAATTCAGTGATTTCAAAATACTTTTTTGGAAATTGCAGTTTGGCATGCCCCCTTGTGGTATCCTCTGGCATTGCAATTAGAGAAACCGGCTTTAAAATGGTAGTTATGGCCTCTCAAAAATGTCTCCATATTTTTTAGGCATAATTAAATAATATCAAATTTTTAAAAAGACATTTTGAAATTACTAAAGCTTTTGAAAGCACATTTAAATGAAAAACTTTAATATTTGTTTTTTAACAATCATATCTTTTTAGCTATGCACAATTTTTCCTTTTTTTCTGTAAATGCAACTTCTTTCTTTTTTTAATATTAAATTTGTATTTTAACTGACACGTGAAAATATAAAAGTTGTACCTGTTTATGGGGTGCTATATCATGTTTTGATACCCATGTGACATATTTATATCTCCTAAAATATTTATTATTTTTATGTATTCACGATCCGGCTTGATGCCCGTTCTCGTCGTGTCGCCCAGGCTGGCCTTGAACTCATGGCGACCCTCCGACCTCAGCCTCACAAGCGGAGGGGTCACAGGGTGGCCACCACGCCCGGCTCGGTCTAGCTCCTGTCGCCCTATTTTCCATGATGGCCGTATTAATTCACGTTCTCACCAACAGGATGTTAGGTTCCTTTTTCTCCATATCCTCTCCACTATTCACTCTCCTTTGTCCTTTAATAATATCCATCCTTACTGGAGAGAGGCAGTAAGCCCTGGGAGTACGCTCTGCATGTCCCTGATGATTAATGGTGTTGAGCATTTTCATATACCTGCTGCCTATTTGTAGGTCTTCTTTTGAGGAATACCTATGTAAGTCTATTTATTTTATATTTTTAATCAGAATTTTTCTTTTTCCTAATAGGTTTTTCAAGTGCTGTATATATTCTAAAACTTAACATCTTGTCAAATATATAGTTTGCAAATATTTTCCTCTGTTCTGTAGGTTGTCTACTTGTTCTGTTGATTATTTCCATTGTTATGCTTTTTAGTTTGATTTAAACCCATTGTCTATTTTTGCTTTTGTTTCCTATGCTTTGGAGGTCTTGTCAAAAAAAAATTCTTGCCCATTCCGATATCCTACAGTGCTTCCAATATGTTTTCTTCTAGTATCTCCATTGTTCCAAGTCTTATATTTAAGCCCATAATCCATTTTGACTTGATCTTTCTAACTGGTAAGAGATACGGGGTTTAGTTTCATTCTTCCGTATGTACATAGCCAATTTTTTCCCAGCATCATGAAATAAAAAGACTGTTTTACAACTTATTTTCAATACAATGTGAAGGAAAAAATAATCAGGGCTTCTGCTGCAGAGATTTTTTAAAAATCAGTGCATCTTTTCTTACTAAATTAATGTCATTAATCACTACCCAGTAAGTAAAAGACTAGAGAATTCCTGAGAATTGTGCTTGTAAACAAAGTCTCACTTTATATCCTATAATGGCCTTGAACTTGTGACCCTCCTACCTTACTGCACTGAATGCTGGGATTGCAGGTGTGTGCCACTACACCCAGAAATTCCTGGGAATTAAACAAAATAATTTAAGTAGTACCCAGACCAACTCAGAGAAGGGTAAATTCAGTATAGTAAAGTGAACGTGGATCTGATTCTGAAAAACAAAACAAAACAAAACAAAAAACACTACTGGAAAAAAACCCAAATGCCCATCAACTGCAGAATGGATAAAAAAGATGCAATATTTTTACATGATGGAGTGCCACTCAGCTATAAGTAAGGCTAAACTCAAGGCTTTTATAGGTAAATGGATGCAACATGAGGCCATACTCATAAGTGAAATAACTCAGACTCGCATGTGCAAACATCATATTGTTTCCCTAGTGTAAAAAACTGAGAGTAAATAAGATCCAAAATGTGCAATCGATATTGTGAAAGTGAAAGGAGAAGAAACTGCTCAAAAGGAAAGAACAGCTGGGATGAGGAAAGGAGAAAAGAAAGAACAGACAAGTATATATATATATATATATATATATGTGATAGATAATTATACTACTACTCTGTTAGTTCATCAAAAAGAACGGTTTGCACTTTCATTGATCATTTTTTCATGCCTGTATCTTGCAATCTGAGCAACTACTCTGAAGACAACAATACACAATATATTAATCATTGTTAATCTCCTATTTGTTGCTGTGAAATTCTGTATTATCATTTGTGTTCTTTTTTATTTTAAAATTTAAAAAGACCACTATTAAAGATGGAATCTAACTGCTTTAGTAGATTAAAGTAAAAGAAAATGCCACTGATCTACTTTATAAAATCCTTGGAAACAGACTTAACTACTTTAAGACTGGGTTTCTCTATTTGCAAGAAAGGAGTAAAAATCTGTTGAAATGATAAGGATTAGATCCTCATAAGGACATCATGAGGATTAGAGCATTCAATGGTACTAAATAGTATCATGTTCCTTAAAAAATCAGTGTTTCGCCAGGCCCAGTTCGGCATTCTTAATGACTTTTCTTGTAGCTGAGACGCAGTGCCTGGTACCCGCAGTAAAAGGAGGAGGGGCTGATTTTAGCTCACGGTTTGCAGAGGTTTCAGTCCACAGTGGGATGGTTCCTCAGGGCAGCATGGCAAAGGGGCATCAAAGAGGAGAAATGGTCCATGGCAGAGCAGGCAAGAGGCGGCAGCAGCACGAAGTAGCCGGCAGCTCCCTTCCTTTCCCTTTCTTTCCTCCAGGCTGTAAGCGTTTTGGGTGGTGCCACCCACACCCAGGCCGGGCCTTCCCACTATCCACACCCAGAATGCTGCTGAACCAACCAGTGGACGAATTTACACCCTTAATCCAAGTTCACACACCCTCGGTCCAGCCGCCTCCAGAGAGCCCCAGCTGTGAGTGCATGAAGCGTGGGAGAAGACATCTAGATACGAGCCATAGCAACATCACAAGCTACCCATAAGGTCACTATGAAATACATGACGGATGCTCCTTGTTTGGGGTGCAGTTGTGCCCTAATCAACCTAATCAAAAATTGAAAATGCATTCAATTTTTTCTTTGCCATGCCGGGGACTGAACCTAGGACTGCTGAGCTATACCCCCAGCCCATGAGAACACATGTAACACCATGAGCCCACCGAGTGTTGCATATACTTTAGCTACACAGTACACTGCAAGGGATATCTGTTTCCCCTGGGATTGCAAAGCTGACTGGATGCTGCAGTTCACAGCTATTGCTCAACACTGAGAAAGGCCATCACGACTGCCGATCACTAGCTCAGGTGTGCCAGTTGATTCTGATCGGGTTAAGAGGCTCCTGGGGAGGTAATTAGATATGGGGCTCTGTACTCTCCAGTGGACTCATCCCCTGATGTTCACAGCTGAGTGTGCAGTTGGAGGTGCCAGTTCCCAGGCATTCTTTCGGAGGGAGATCTCTTACTGGTGCTCTTCCCTAGGCTTGATGTTCCTGCTCCATTCACCACAACCTTCCTCCATGAGGCTCCTGAGTTGGAGCCAGCCAACCATGAACTGAAGCCTCTGAAACTGTAAATCAAAGTAAACCTCTTCACCTATAAATAGTGGGTGGCAGAAATTTTTTCCAAGCAATGGGAGAGCTGACTAATAGGTGAGGAAAAGACTAAAATTCAAAGTATGGGTTCTACTAAATGTGTATTGCTTTTGTACCATCATAAAATTGAAAATTAAAAGTTAAGCCATCATAAGTAAGAAACTGTCAGTACGTGCTACTTCTTAAATAGATCACAAAATCGAAACAAGGAAAACAACCAACCCAGTTCACAAAACTGCAAAGTATCATTTTTCTCCACAGAGAGGACAATAAGAAAAATGAAGATTTTTACCTTCAATTTTAAACCCAAAATCAATACGTAAGAGAGTGAAGTAGGGGGATCCCAACTTCAAACCCAGCCTGGTCACTAAGAAACCCTGTCTCAAAATTTAAAATAAAAAATTGTGAACTGGCTGAGAATATAGCTCAGTGCAAAAGTCCTGAGTTCAGTCCCCAGGAAAAAAAGAAAAAGAAAGAAAGAAAGAAAGAAAGAAAGAAAGAAAGAAAGAAAGGAAGGAAGGAAGGAAGGAGGGAGCGAGGAAGGAAGAAGTCAGGTAGACTTAGTCTTTGGAAATGGATTCTTACTTTCATTTCTTAATTATTAAAAATGGAGAAATACAAATTTATGACTCTTCTAGTATGAAGGGCGAGTATTTTTAATCTCATGTATCCTTGGTGCTTTGTTTTGCTGTTTTCCTGGTGACTAAGTCAGGGCTGTGTGTGTGATGGACAGACGCTCTATCACTGAGCTACATCCCCCAAACCCAACTGTTCGTGGATCAATCTCCTGCCAGAAAGAGACAGAGAGAGAGAGAGAGAGAGAGAGAGAGAGACAGAGACAGAGACAGAGACAGAGACAGAGACAGAGACAGAGGGAGAGAGAGAAACTCACACCACATAAGATTTGCTGCACGTCTGCAGCTGCTCAGCTCATCAGCTCCACAGTGGCTCTATCTTCTGCGCTCACTGGTAACCTTGGGCGTCAGAAGACGTGTTTCCAGGAGTGCCGACCCCGACCCGGGGAGTATTCTGGAATGTCTGCATGTCTGGGCCCGACACCTCTGGCGAATCTGTCTGACGGCAGTCACGTCACACTAAGCAGAAAACTTGCGCCTGCTGCTACCACGGCTAACAGTACTAGACAACTAGAAATCCTTATAGAACTGTTTCCCCGTGGGCGAGACTCGGTTTGGGTGCCTTTCGTCGCTTTGCCTGCCTTCTCGCCAGCCTCGTCTACCCCCCGCCCCCCGAACAGTCCCGGGCCTCGCCTTGGCTCCTTCATCCGAGCCGGGGCTCCCCGCTCCGCCTGTGCTCGGCGTCAGTGGGGTTCCCCAGAGGTGGGGCGCCAGCGCAGGCCCCCCCAGCACATTTTCACTGACGTCTTTGTTGTCTTCCTTTTTTCCTCTTTCATCTCTCTCTTGCTTATATATGCCTCACACATTTAAACTTCTAAATTTTAAATACCATTGTAATCCACAGTGTAATTTTTATAATTCCAATCATACAAAAAATTCGGGGCGTGGCTTCCAGCGAGAACGTGCGGACCAGTCCGCAGCCTGGCGCCCGCACCTGCCAGGGTCTCCCGAGCTAACAGGCCGGGGCTTGCTGCCTCTGAACTACCTCGGATTTCGCCTTCCTCCTTCAGCGCCTTCCTCCATCTACTTGCCGTTCCCTTCTTGTCTGCCTCTGCTCGAGGCCGTTGGCGGCACCTACTAAGGTCGTTTGGCCCTAATGGGGCCAGCACTGGACTGGGTTTTCAGCCTCGGATGCAAAACAGATCCAGTCACCTGGAGATTCCGCCTCGCTGCACGCTGCGAGGCGGCTGCCCTCACAGCTGGCGCTGACCTGCAGCCGCCGGGGGAGCAGGCCTGGCCTCGGAACGCCCCTGCAGGGCCGCGGGCTGGACGCTAGCCGCTCCGAGCGTGCTGTGGGTGCAGCCCAGGTGGCTTCCGTCCTCCGGCCTCTGCCCCGCCTCCCCTCGCTTCCCACAGTCACCGCCACAGCTCTGCCCTCCCTCAGCTACACATGCAGCCCCTCCTGCATGCCCTCCCAGCTCCCCAGATAAGGCCCTGGATTCCTGCTCAGGACCCTCCCGCAGTATTTGCTCCCTAAGAAACCTTCTGAGCCCCTGACCACAGCTGTGTTCCTGGCTTCTCCTCTAGACTCAAGGCAGAGGCTGTCTTTATTTTAAATATTAAAATAAATAATAGATAATACTAAATGTTAAAATTGGTAATAGCGTCTCAGAAAACGTTGAGTGGAAGAGAGAGAGAGATTGCAGATGACAGCGGACAGCTAGCTGGTGGCCCACATCTGGCCCATCTCTTGTTTTGGTGACTTAAGTCTTACTGAACCTGGCCAGCCTGACTTGCCCAGGGACTGTGTGTGATTGCTTCAGGGCTGCGAGGGCAGAGCTGAGTAGCTGCAGCAGACATCATGTGGTCAGCAAAGGCCAAAACATTTATGACTTGTCCCTTTGCCAGAAAACTCTGATGACCCCGGGCCCAAAAGAAATCTGAAAGATCCAGTATACAGTTTTCCAGTAAAACTGAAAATGCAAGCTATACAGATAATTTAAAATTTGCTAATAACCGCATTTTAAGAAATAAGAAACAGATAAAAGCAATTTTGGTAATATGTTTTCCTTAATCCAGTATGTCCAAAATGTTATTACTTAAAAATGTAACTCATATGGGAAGTATGTAATGAGATATTTTACATTCTTTTTGTGACACTAATTCTTTGAAATTCTATGCACACTTCACACAGGCAGGACATGAAATTTAGACAATTATCATTTCAAGTGTTCAATATCTACCTCTGTGCTAGCAGCTAATGTACTGGACAGTTTGAGATCAAATTCATCAGCTTATCCTTGAGACTGGCAGGGAGAGGTTAAGGGTTTAAACTGTGGAGGAGTCAGGCTCTTTGTTCTTCTCCAGGTCTCCTTCTGTCACCCATGTGTCCCACGGATGGCCTTTGGTCTTTCACTGGAAGGCAGGTGGTTGAGATCTGGTTTCTAGTGCTCGGAAGCATTAGTAAGTCGAGTGCTCTGGGTTGTAACCTCACCACTCAGAATTTTGTTTCCTCATGTCCAGAATAGAAGTGCTTACTTGGGTGATCTTTAAGCGCCACTGCTGAACTGTTAACAGAAACACACTGCGATTGTCTTACCTGTGAACTGTGGCCCTAAGGAAGCTCTGTGTAAATAAGAATTCAAAGCTATGTTGGTTGCCACCTAAATGAAGACAAGCTTTTGGAGGCCAGGATTCAGACAGTCAATCTCCCCACATCGACATTTTAAGGACTAGGACTAAACCCCGGAGCCTGGCGTGTTTGGCGCAGATCTTTTGGAACACCAGCGTTATGTTCCCAAGAGATTCGCCAAAGGGCCGCGAAGCCATGGCTGAGCTGTGAAGGACCAGGGAACGGACAGGTGTCCGGGCTCGTCTGGGGCAGCAGCATGCCCTCTGCCGTCTGCGCACAGCCCTGAGGTCTGTCCCCAGTCACTGGACCAGGGGACGGGAGAGGAAGCGGGGCTGGTGTGATACCTGTGGGAAGTCAGGGCCGGGACCGCGGTCGTGGATTACCAAATTTCATTTTGCAAATAGAAGTGCTGTGATAAGATCAACAGCATTATGAAGCGTGTGCTTCAAAGCACAAAAGAACCAGAACAATGCAGGACAGCGACAGTGAACTTTTAGAGCTTTCCGTGATATAAACAGCCAGCTGGGCACAAGTACCATTGGTTCACCACCACTAGCATAGGAGAAAGACATATAAATGGAGGTGCACAAGCACCTAAAACAGACATGCTGTTTAAAAAGTTTCCCAAAGATCAACTTTGTTCACTTTCAAACGGTTCACTTCTAGTCCTTTCCTCATAACAGAGAAACAGTGTTTTTCTTCAGAGAATGCAGATCTAAGTATAAGATCAAAGGTCTGGGCTTTGAAGCGAGACAGACCTTGGTGGAGTCCCAGGCCCTTCTGTAAGACTGATACAGCGCTGGCGGCAGCTCACGCCTCAGTCTCCTGTGCATTAACAGTACTCCCCACCTGGGGCTGAAGATGAAACAAGGCAGCGCATGAAGTCCTCAGCACAGTGGGTGTCTCGTGTTCAGTTCTGAATTCATGCTAGCTATGACTCCCATTCGGAAGTGGGATTTAAGAGCAGGAGAATGCCGTGGTCCACACCCGCGGCTGGCAAGAGCGCCTCAGGGCGGGCCCATGGTGCTTACACAATCGCTGGCGGCTCTGCGACCAGCCTGCCTCCAATGCAGTCTGCCTGCACTCCAAACCCCTGTGTTGCTAACCCTAAAGATCAGGGCCTCGGTGACTGAGACAACCTTCCCTGGGCCAGGGCTCCTCCAGAGAGCCTGCCAGGCCTAACAGGCAAGTGTTTCAGAATTCTACCACTGGGTTTTGCTTTTTTACGGCAGTACATTACATTTTGATAAACGCGGGCATTGCTGGCTTTCGAATGATGTTCTCATCTTTCATCTCTCTGCAAAACACGACATGCGAGTTTATGTCCTATGTGAGAAAGCTCACCTGCCAGTCCAGGTGATGTTGTGACACATCCTTCCTCCTTTGAGCCAGACAGCAGAGAGGAGGCAACACCATGTAGAAGGTCATGTGCTAGCAGCTTGGTGCCCAGTCTGTTCTGGTCCCCATATCCTGGGTGCAGAGATCCTGGTGTTGTTCTCACCCTTGCAGAAAATAACTAGGTTGTGGGGGCTCCACCCTCATGGAGGGACTAATGCTGTCTCTCAGGAGTGGGTCACGCCTTGCGGGATTGGATTTGTCCCCGTGAGAGTGATCATTACTGAAGGATGAGGTCAGCCCCTCCTTGACCCGGTGCACACATTCCTGACACACGATGCCACTGGCTACATTGCAGTACAGCAGACGCCCACAACCTGCCCAGACGGGGCCGCTCAATCTTGGACATTGCAATGCTATGGGCTAAATGATCTGTTTTTCTTCCTAAAGCACTCTGCCTCAGGTGTCTTGTTATAGCAACACAGAATAGGCTGAGATAGGAGGTTCCCTCCCCCTGCCTCCATATTTCCTACAGAATAGATTCAACTCAGCAGATTCGGAATCACTGGTCAGAGATCCAAGGCACAGCCTTGGGCTTCTTCTTGGGACACTTCTGAAGGAAAAGTCAGTTACTTGGGTAGAACCAACCATCAACTGCAGTTGCATTAGGAGGCTACCACATTCCCTGTATTCAGACTATTTAAAGGAAGTAGACAATAATAATTTCTAACACTTATAAACACATACTAAGCACCACTATTTTGAGTGTTTTAATTTTGTTAGCTCATTTCATCTTAATGACAAACCTGCAGTGGTGGCAAACCTATAGCATGTATGCTATCATGTTTTTCTTTTAAGACAAAAGACATTAATGTATGAGTTGTTTTTCTAAATTAAAACCTCAGTATTCAAATTTAATTGCAGTGCTGGCACCTTATGATAAATAAGTGGGTTTGGGGGTGCATTTGGGCACTCATCTCTGAAAGATTCGCCATCACTGCCCCAAAAGCAGTGCGGCTGGTATTACCATTTCTATTTTATAACAAGGGAACCAAAGGACAAAGAGGGTCACTACAATGCCCAGGACTACACAGCGAGTGAATGGTGCAGCTTGAGATCAAACCCATAGTCCGGGGTCAGAGCCCGTGCCCTACCTCACTGTGCGGCTGCTGGAAGTGAAGAGGTATCGTTTTGGTGTTGACCAGTTTTTTACAGAACTGCAAATAGGTAGAAGTCTGTCTGATTAATCAAAATTACTTGCACTAGCTGATTTTTAGAGCAAGCCTGTGGTTTGGATCTGGAGTGTTCCACAGGTTCATGTGTTGAAAGCTTGGTCCTCAGCCTGTGATGCTACCAGGAGTGGCAGAGCCTCCAGAAGGTGAGATCTCACAGAAAGAAGTGAAGCTGTCGGGGCTGTGCCCTTGAAGGGACATGGGGACTCTGGTCTCGGTCTCTCTCTCTTTCAGTCCCCGGGCACCATGGGGTGAGCAGACTTCCTTTGCCATACCTTCTTGCCACAGGTATGATGCTGCCACATGCCCCAAGGCCTGGGACCACATGACCATGGGCAGGCAGTGTGAGCCAAACTAAATCTTTCTTTCTTATAAGTCTTTTACTTCAAGTATTTTGCCACAATGGTAGAAAACTGACTAAGACATGAGATGATGTGGGCTCCTTTCAGGACTTTTAACATGATTTATAGAATTATAATGCATTGTATTCATGGATAAAAAGTGAGGAAATGAGAGAAGCACTTCTACTCCTCACCCGCGTGCTGAGACGCAGTCATCCCTGAAAACCCAGCGGGTACACAGCACTCCTGACAGGAAGTCTTCCTGGTCAGTTCTAGAGTTAATTACTTCTGCTACTACCATAGCTTCTCCATAGACCTATAATTGTACTCATCATATTGCACTGTAATTCTTTATGTATCCTATTTATGTACTTTATGTGAATATCTGAGAACAGGATCTATATGTTTTTTTTTGTTTGTTTGTTTTGTTGTTTTTTTTTTTTTTTTTTTTTTTTTTTTTGCGGCACCGGGGATTGAACTCACAGCCTTGCGCCTGCCAGGGCAGGCGCTTAAGGCACTGAGCCAAACTCCCGGCCCTGGTTTTTCGAGGCAGGGTCGCACTATGTAGCTCAGGCCAGCCTTGCGCTCGCCTTGTAGCCCAAGCCGGCCTCGAACTCACAATGCTCCGCCTACCTCAGCCTCCCGAGTGCTAGGATCCATATGTTATTCATGCATGTATTTCTGCAATAAAATCAGCAAACAAGTGCTTCTTGGACTATGTTTGAGAAAATTGCTTACATTTAAATAGGTATCTTTTACTTGAAGTATGTTTATTAGAGTTGATCAGGCAGATTTAGCATGAGAGACAGTATGGAGGTACAAGATCACTAATTGTTACTCTTATACAATTTTTCTTATTTGAATTTCTGGGGGCGCAAAATCATGGAAAGAGTTAGCTGTATTTATTCCAAAGAAAAGTAGTTTGTTTTTTTTTTTTTGTGGCACCAGAGATCGAACTCACAGACTCGCACCTGCCAGACAGGCGCTTAAGCTGCTGAGCCAAACTCCCGGTCCTGGTTTTTTTGAGGCAGGGTCGCACTATGTAGCTCAGGCAGGCCTTGCGCTCGCGCTGTAGCCCAAGCCGCCCTCGAAAGAAAAGTAGTTTTAACAGCATGACATACTTGTAATTCATTCTCCTAACATTAATAACTGTGACACTATTTATATTTATTTAGCGTTTATTCTAAAAACTTTTGGGGCCTAAGTTTCAAAGAGTTACAGGAAACTGTAGTGTGATTTTCTTTTCTTCACTGTTTAACTTACTGTGCATTATAAAATGTATGCTTTCTTTTTGTTTTCTATATCCTGTCAATTCTCAATGTGACTTCTATGAAAATAATATCATTCATAGTATTAAATGAGCAAAGTCATACACTCTGAATTTCAGCTGAAGAAATGAGCACAGTGCCTCAACTCAGTGACACACTGTCTTAGTCACTTTATTATCACTAAGCCACAGTATCTGATACCCACAAGTTAATGGAGGAAAGGTTTATTTTGGGTTACAGTCTGCAGAGGGTTCAGTCCATAGACAACTGGCTCTAAGACAGGATGGCATGGCACAGAGGCATGTTTGACAGGAAGCAGAGAGAGTGGAGGGAGGAGGCAGGAGGTGATAACACCCTTCTAGGCCATACCGATAGTGACCACCTCTTCCTACCAAGCCCCAGCTCCTCACCGAAGGTCAGATAGGAACCCCCATAATTCAGTTACCTTTCAAAAGCCCAGGAGCACCTGCAGCTTTGGGGGACCATCTTGATACAAACTAAAACACAGAGAAGCAAATGCACTTATGTAATGGCTAAATCACACCATTTAAACACTGCTCTTTTTACAATAACAACAATTATATTGCATAATTTTTTATTAAAAGTAGTTGAAAACCAATACAGTTCTAATATATTGTAACTCAGCTATGAGTCAATATTATCAATCAAGTTTTTAAAACCCCAAATTTATGTAATATCTGCTATTGCACATTTATTTAGGATGAATTACAATGTAATTTAAGGTGTTGCTACTTCAGTTTTCCTGAGTTTATCATAAGAGCTCTTTTAACTAACAACAATTTTGAATCATGATTTGGAATTTATTTTGCTGCTCCAAGATGATTTCACATATTTAAGTTATAAATACATTTGTATTTGCAGTATTTTTATTACAAGTATTGTTGATCCTGAACCTCAAATTCCCTAGGGGAATTACAAACTTGTGGTAAATATTTAATAGAGCATATGAGTTTTCTTTTTTAATCTTTATTTTTGCAGAAGGTATATTACTGAATTCACCCGTATTCATTCTATATTCCCTTAAAATAATGCTTTAGGGGGTGCAGTAGACTTGTGGGAATCCTCAAGCCCCTCTATGTTGTGAATGGTTGCCCACAATGGGATGCTGTAAAATCTGGTGAGCAACATGTAGTAATCGGAAAGTCACAAGATGCCAAAAGAACAATTTCCTTTCTTTAGCTACATTTACAAAAGTTATGAATATTTGAGTTAATCTAGAATCAAATCATTTCTGCAAATACAGTATTAAGAGGTTTTTCTTTCACATGTATCTTTCTAGATGTAAAAAGCAGCTATAATTTTGGTGGAATCATCTTGGAGATTTGTTTGTTTGTTTGTCTTGCTGTGTTGCCTATTGAGGCAGGAGGATTGCTGCAAGTTTGTGGGCAGCCTGGGTATGTAATAAGTTGAAGGCCAGCTTGAAGATTTGTTTTGTATGTCACTAGATAGTAACATTACAAATTTTTGTTTGTTTTTGTTTTAGTTTTTGTGACGGGATCTCACTGTGTACTTCAGGTTACCTTGAATTTGCTACTTAGGTCAGATTGGCTTTGAATTTGCAGTCCTCCTACCTCAGCCTTCCAAGTGCTTGAGTTACAGGCACAGCCATGCCTGGCTCATTTTAATAACATCGTAGCTCTGTCTTTCTCCACATATTAGGCATTTCAGCAGATATGGGAATGGAGGCATGAAAGAAAATAAGCAAAGGAAAATTAGTCATTCATCTCTGAAATAGCTGAGTCTTTTAACACCTCCCTTTGCAAACAGAACACATTCTTCATACTTGGTCCCAACAGCAAAGAGCGAAGCTAGCTTTGATTATTATCAGAGTTTCCTTTCAGCAAGTGCAAAATGACCGTGTTCAACCTGTGTTTTGGTCATTTCAGTTGATTTATCTCTGGAGTTTAGAGTGCATTCAACAAACATGGACTTTTGATTTATTGGTCACAAAAGCTAAAAATCTTACGAGGAGATGAAACTCATCTTTGTTTCAGTGATGCTATAAGACTTGTTGCAGCCCCATGGAGAATTTGAACTTTATTTTGAACTTATTGCAGAGCAATGGAATCAATATTTTGAGACATTTATTCAAGCCCTACAATTTTGAATAAACCTGAGCAAGCTGAGCTAAACTTCATTTGGCTTTAATAATTCAAACCTTCAGTATTTCCTTCCAAAATTGCCATGGTTACAAATTTGACTTCCCATGTTCATGAAAGCTCATTATACAAAATTAAACAAGCCAGGCATGTTGGCACACATCTGTAACCTCAGTATGCTGAGACTCTGAGACAGGTGGAGTCTAAGTTCTGTCCAGCCTGGGCAATGTAGCATCTTAGCAAGATTTGTCTTATAATAAAAAATAAAAAAGGGGCTGGGGATGTAGCTCAGTGAGAATCTCCAACACAGTTCTTGAAATTATCGGGGTAGAGGACAGTGGAGGATGAAGAAATAAAGACAAGAGCCAGAAATCAGAAAGCTGAAGTCAAGTGGAGCTTTCTCTCAGGCTGGGAGAAAAGGAACGGCTCAATAACTGCAGCGCATTTATTTATACACTCGGCAGGTGGACGTCACGTGGCACCCCTCGCCTGGAAACCCGCTTGCCTGGATTGCCTCGGGCTCTCCACCTCCTCAGAGCTGGAACAGCCTGTTCATGTGCTTCACCTGGGGGCTCCATGCTCCTTTAGCCCTGCATGTGTGCTCAATCTCCAGCTTCAGCTTCTCCCCACAGGAAAAATTGAAACATTACAGAGATACTAACTCATGACGTGGACAGCCATCATTAAGACAGAAAAAGCAGATATTCTTTTAAAATATTCTCCTAAATGCAAAATAAAAGACAGACAATAGTAAAAAATAAGAGAGAGGGCCAGGTATGGTGATACATGCCGGTAATCCCAGCACACGGGAGGCCGGGGCAAGAAGATTGCTGTGAGTTTGAGACCAGCCTGGGCTACAAAGTGAGGTCAAGCCAGGCTGAACTGCACAGCAAAACACTATCGCAAAAAGACAGAAAATAAATAAATAAATAAAATATGTAAAAGTTATTATATTCCAGTATGGCCAATGTATCTAAGAGTGTACTTTGGCTTAGTATAATTGTTATATGTGTTTTATATGTTTTTTAGCCTAATAGTCTGGATGTTAACCTGTGTTTATAGTAGTCAATTTGATAAACAGTTAAAAATAAGTAAGTCTAGCCGGGCGTGGTGGCGCACGCCTTTAATCCCAGCACTCGGGAGGCTGAGGTAGGCGGAGCGTTGTGAGTTCGAGGCCGGCTTGGGCTACAACGTGAGCGCAAGGCTGGCCTGAGCTACATAGTGCGACCCTGCCTCAAAAAACCAGGGCTGGGAGTTTGGCTCAGTGCCTTAAGCGCCTGCCCTGGCAGGCGCGAGGTTGTGAGTTCAATCCCCGGTGCCGCAAAAAAAAAAATAAGTAAGTCTGATCTGGCAAAAAATTATAAAATCAGGGGTAGAGGGAAAAGGGAAAAAAGAATTGAGTTGTGTTATGTATGCATACCAATTCCTCACAATGAATGTAATCATTATTGCCTTGGTTACTTTTCTCTCATTGCTGGGACAAAACACCCAACACCCAAAATGAAGGAAGGAAAGGTTTATTTAGCTCACAGTTTTTGGAGATCTCAGTTCATACTCAGCTGGCTCCAAGGCAATGTGGCATGGCTGAGGGTTAACCACTCATGGGGGCTGCAAGCTACAAAAGCAAAAAGGGCAAAAAGGAAAGAGTATGCCTCTTTCCCTGCCTTATGTTGTGTGCTGGCTACCTGCCCCTGGGCGGGTGCAGCACTCACATTGCCAATCCCACTGCTAGACAACGAACTGATAACAAACGCTAGATTCAGCCACCTCCATGACTGCAGGAGGCCTTGGGGGGACACCCAGACACAAACCAAAACAATCATGTACTGCAAACATGTACTAACATAAATTTTAATAAAAATACTTTCCTGATGACTAGCACACATCACTATATAAGTAAACTTTTTATTTAATAATTTCTTGACCATTAGATGGCTTTTATAAACACACTAATCATACATAACAGACTGTTTCATATATTGTTTGTAATTTAATATCTCTTGGCTAGCTTTCCATGTTAATATTTAGAAAGCCTTCTTCATTCTTTTCATTGGCCACATAGCATTCCATGATATATGTGCATCATTTAAACAGATCCAAAGAAATGAACACGCACATTGTTTCCATGTTTATTTTGTTTTATTTTGCCATATCAGTGTTGCTGTGAAAATCTTTTGGAACATAACTGTATACATTTGGAGCCCAGTACTTTAAAGCAGTTTTTAAAATAATAGGATAATGTAGTTTTATGTATTTTAGTCTTGTTAGCATTTCAGATCATCTTTAGTAGCATATCAAACTCACAATAAATACCTCAAAAATTTTACTCAGTGCTTTTAGTTCCTAAAGACAAGTACATTTTTCTAGAATTTAAGAATATTGTCCTACAAACGACCTTGTAACACATTCTTTTTTTTTTTTTTTGCGGTACTGGGGATTGAACTCACAACCTCGCGCCTGCCAGGGCAGGCGCTTAAGCCACTGAGCCAAACTCCCAGCCCTGGTTTTTTGAGGCAGGGTCGCACTGTGTAGCTCAGGCCGGCCTTGCGCTCGTGTTATAGCCCAGGCCAGCCTCGAACTCACAACGCTCCTCCTACCTCAGCCTCCCGAGTGCAGGGATTAAAAGCGTGCGCCACCACGCCCGGCTCACATTCTTTTATGATTACTGAATGATAGTAATAATTCCTTGACTGTTATACAGCTCTTCAGTTTACAAAGCACCATCACATAATTATCTCCTCTGACTCTCGCATCAGCATGAAGTGTGCAGGACAGGTTTACAGGGGAAATGGTTCTGACTGCTGTCTGAGGCAGTTATTTGGAGTGTAAGTCCTTATTCTGCTAACTCTAGAAGGCCAGGCCTCTGTAGTAAGAGGCATGCTATACGGGTGGTTTAATATGAAGAAACACTTACATGTCACTTCAAAAACTGATGTTACTAATTTGTTATCCAGTTTTCAGACATTTTTATTTAATTCTCTGATATCTAGAGATTAAGCTCGCCAGGCATTTATTAGCTAAGTGCTTCAGTAATTGCCAGTCCCGAGCAAAGCACTTAAAAGACATTTATGCAGCTGTGTTAATGGTTGGCGAGTTTCACTGCCACTTTTCCTCATCCAGAACTAGAAGAACAGAGGTTAAAGGTGGAGAAAAAAGTCCCTGGGTGTACCATGAACAGGACAGTGCCTGCCAAGGCCTTGGCAAGTCCTGTCCTTGCTTTTTACCGTTTCTATGCCCCCAGGCCCTTCCTTTCCCCAGTGCCTATCACGGTTGGCAGAAACATCCATAATTTCCACACTGCTGGGAGGAGCAGGCTCTGTGCAGGGAGAGGAAGTCTGTGCTGATTGGGAACAATGGAAGCGGCCGTGAATGACATGCAGTCCAGAAAACTGGTTTTAGGAGCTTGGTTCTCAAGAATACAAATTTAATAGTTTGACCACAATTTGAAAAGGGAAAGATATCAAAATGTGCAGAAAGATACTAAATTCTCTTTTTTCCCAGCTTTGGGAAAGGAAGCAACTGTGGATGACATGATCGCTGCAAGAGCGACACACTTACATTGCCTCATTTGTAGATCAAAACCCATGCTGGCTTTAACAATTCAAACCTTCAATATTGCCTTCCAGAAACGTCATCTGGGCTGAGTATGCACCTGTAAACTTCCCCCCTCCTACATAACCCTAACACGCACAGGACCTCAAAATCAGTTCCCAGATCTGAAATGTGAGATCCTGTCTGGTTCAAGGACTGCTTGTTGAATATGACAGCAATCGCTAGCCAGTCGTGATTCTGCAGGGTGGCAACGTGACACTTGACAGCAAGGTTTGAAACTCTGATGTGCCGCTGTCTTCTGTGGACGGTTACCAGAGGTGATCTGCCCTCCTATCAGCCCGTTGTTACTGTATACTGCTCAGTGTACTTGTCTAGCAATTCGAGTGGTTTCTTCCTTATCCTGTGTACAATACCTAATGCATTCCCACCTCTTGCCTTCCTTCATCTTGTTGCTTTCCTCTTCAAGTCTTCCTCTCTTTCCTTAGTTCTAACCCTGAGTCCTACATAAAGCCTTTCCTGCTATGATAGGCAGGTATCCACACGGAGAGAGAACTCTGTACTTTTCTGTACATTCTGATATGTTTTCCTTTTCAAATTGTGGTCAAATTATTAAATTTGTATTCTTGAGAACCAAGCTCCTAAAACCTGTTTTCTGGACTGCAAAAACCATACCAGGCCCTGGAGTACAACATCTTCCCTGCCCACTCTTCCACTCCTAGGGCCTCCTTCTGAGTTAAGCAGGGCAAACTGAGGAGCAAAGCTGGGTTTTGCTGCATAACTCTGGGCTTCGCAGAAGAGTTTCGCTGAAGCTAAGGAAGAAGAAGTTGATCAGATTCTTAGTCAAATGGTATAAGCGAACGGATAGTTCCAGACTGACTTAGAGCAAATACCCTACTCTGATTGATGATCAAATTCCCCTTTCATACACTAGAATGACCTCTTAACCCTCATGATGTTTATGTAACAGTACCTTTGGATGCATTTCACTGATTCAGAATATAAGCGTAGCTATTCCATTCCTGGTTGAAATTTCTCCAACACTTTCTAGTTCAGAATAACACATTTTATGTCAAATAAAGTTTTAAAAAGTTTCTCATTCAGGAAATTCAAAAAGAGACATGTGGCAAACATGAAGGATGAACATTTCCTAGAGCAATTTTTTCTCATTTCACCTGGCTAGTCCTATGAGCTCCCCAATTAAAGATTTAATGGCCTGTGTTACATGTTAACTGTTTAATGTCTTGATCAAAAAGTTTCTAATTAGATTTTAAACTTCTCAAGGGCAAGAACTTGACACAAATGACTCTACCTCTTGTAGCTTTTCTGTACTCATGAGCATATTAATACATTAAATATGTGTTCACTGACTGAAGTTAAAATCTTCTTTAAAATGAGGTTTTTAAGTTCCAATTCAATAGTTGTTAGGTAAGAGATGGTCAATCATTTGGTGGAAAGAAAAAGTATCAAAAGTTATCCTTGACAGTCTGAATGAAGAGAATGTTAATGAAGCCAGACATGGTGGCACACGCCTTTAATCCCAGCACTCCGGAGGCAAGAGGATCACTGTGAGTTCTAGAGCAGCCTGGGCTACAAAGTGAGTTCAAGGCCAGCCTGAACTGCATAGTGAGACCCTGTCTCAAAAAATAGTGCCAGGGATTTAGCTCAGTGGCATAAGCGCCTGCCTGGCAGGCGCGAGGTTGTGAGTTTGATCCCCAGTACCAAAAAAAAAAAAAAAAAAGAGACTGTTAATGAAATGACTACTCAAATATATGTATTTCTTGCGGTATATATATATTTCTTGATATATATATACCTCAAAAAAAATGACAAAATACGGGAAGAGACCAGGTACAAAAGGAGGACCACCCCTAACCCCACCCTGTGGCTAAAATAACAGAGGAAAAAAATAGAATCGAGTAAGATTTGGAGCTGGGGAGGAAAGACCACCTGGCAGAAAGCGTGCCTGAATGTACTGCAGCTGCCGTGAGAGACGCGGCACGACCGGACGCCGGGAGGAAGCACGCTTTCCGCCCTCAGGTCTCCAGCACTCCGCTCGCGGAGGTGTAGTCAGCGATTCTCAGCCTCCTGAGACACGGCAAGGCAGGCAAGGGTGGAGGGATAAAGGAGATGGCGGGGCTGGGTTGTCAAAATAACAAGCATGAAGAGAGTCCATTCTAAATGTGGCTGAGAAAAGGGCTGAACCATTCATTACCTATGGGGTAAGAGATGCCTGGGTTCCAATTATCTAAGCAAAAATGAAATCTAACATCCAAATTCAGGCCCTGACACAATGTTAATTTTCTCCTCTAAATATCTCTGAAGATAAACTGAATAAAGAAAATAAATGCTCTTATGTAGTCAACTTTTTTGCAGTGTTGAGCCAGGAAATCAGTACATGTATCTACCATTGTGTCAATAAATAAAACTTATTTACTGACGTGGCCACAACTACACTGAAACATGCGTGCTGAATGCTTAGGGAGCATCTCTGGATTCCTTCAGTACAGCATATAAAATGAAATCATACAACAACTATGTATTTTTCTTTGAGGAGGAATTAATACATCAAACTTTTCTCTTTATATTTAAATTTTGTTTTAAATTTACTTTAAGTCTTTTAAACTTTAATGTCATGCCTATTCATGACCACATAGGGGTTAGTAAATATTAACAGAAACAGAACCACTGAACTAGAAGACATTAAACATCTTGCAATCTATCATTTTATTTAATAGCTAACAGGCTCCCACAAGTTAAGTCACCTGCTAGTGATCAAACAACTGGTGTATCAGAACCATCCCAGAGTACAAATTGTCTGCACTATAATCCAGCTCCCCATGCTTCTAGAAATGCTTGTTTTAGCTCCAGTTAAATAGCGAAAGAGCATGGGGCTAAGGTTAAAATGCAAAATTAGGTAGATTCAGGTTCAAATCCAGATGGAGTTTAGACAAATGACAAATTCCTGCTGATACTCCATTTCTTCCCCTATAAAGATGAGATGAGTCAACAAGAAGCAAGCCCGACCTGCAAGCTGGCACGCTGCACAGGTCACTGGGGGGAGGTCCAGATGCCAGCCTTTTCCCGTGAGTCAGCACCATTCACAGACTGCAGGGCAAGAGAACAAGAAGCAAGCCCTCCCTGAGGGCCAGCCCCATGCACGGGCTGCTGGGGGAGATCCAGATGCCAGCCCCTTCCAGCACTCAGGCTGAGGGGCAAGAAGAGCCACCTCCCCCACCCCCACCCCCACCTGACCCTGCTGTAAGCAACCGACTGATCCAGAGAAACGCAGGCTGCGATGATAACTATTGAGGTAAAATACAACTTAATGCTTGTAGTGTTTAGTGTTTTACTGACTTTGCAAGCCTAAAGCCAGCGGTCTGATCATCTCTTCAGAGGATAACAATGTGCAATGTAACATCTATGGGAATCTCCTTCTGAAGGTGGTAGCCATTGTTATTTACCTATCATCTATCTTGTTTTGAAGTCCTGTATCCTTTTCATTGTTTTGTTGGGTTGGGCTTTATTCTGTTGTGTCTTGTTTGATTTTATTATATCCAATGGCATGGGCAGCTATTTCAAACATAACAAGATATATTATTGTAGTCATTGTGGATTTACTATTATCTTGTTTTGAAGTCCTTTATTGTGTTCATTGTTTTGTTTTTATTGGTTTTATTCTGTTCTGTTTTGTTTGATTTTCCTATGTGTGAAGGTATAGGCAGCTATTTTGAAGACAACAAGAGGCATTATGGTAACAAGTGTTGATTTCTTATTATCTTGTTTTGAAGTCCTGTATCATTTACACTGTTTTGTTTTTATTGGCTTTACTCTGTTTTACTTTGCTTGTTTTGTTGTCTTTAAAACAAAAATTACAAAAAAAAAAAAAAGATGAGATGTATATAGGATATTTAGCCCAATAGGATTGGTGTTGATATACTGAAAAAATATAGATGGAAAGTTTAGCATAATGCTTGTCATATAGTGGCTCCTCAATAAATAAAAGATATTATATGATAATTACTAAATTTTCTGCTTTTAGAAGCAACTGATAATTTAGTCATAGAAAGTTTTCTTTAAAATCAATTGCTAATTTAGTAATAGTGAATGGTCAAAAAGGAATCTGAGAACACTATGCAGTGAACTCTAAACCAAGAAAAGAATATTTAAATAACTCAGAAAAAGTGAGGTAGAAAACAAGGGACACTACTTAGCTGGGGTGAAAAGACTATGAAAGTCATAACAGATTGGTTTTTATAATGTGTATCACAGTGACCAGCCATTTCTAGGAGACCATAGTAACAGGAACTGGAACTGGAACTGTTATCTGGGCAACTAACAAAGACTGGTATACTGGTTGTGGCAGGCAGCATTCTCTGCTACAGTAGGACCACTGAAATATGTAAAAACAATCTCCTGCAGGAGACTGTCACAGCTTGCAAGGGAGGCCCATGGAGAAAAATTCTGACTTCTTCAAGGAAAGAGTGACTATTGTGCTAAAGGAAAACTAGTAGATGAACTTCACAGATGTAAGACTTTCCTCACTTCCAATCAGACATTTATATAACCCCACCACCACAATTTTCCATTACTGGGGACTGAACCCAGGGCCTTACATATCCTAAGCAAGTACTCCCCCACTGAGCTGTACCCTCAACCCTCTGTAGTTCTTTCCAGACAGCTATTACTGTCTCATGTACTCAGAAGTGGGACTGTTGTCAGGTGATAGGATTCTGGAGGCACTGTACAACTTGGGTTAATCCACTGATAATCACAAGCTTGT
Source organism: Dasyprocta punctata (assembly GCA_004363535.1). Classification (NCBI taxonomy): domain Eukaryota; kingdom Metazoa; phylum Chordata; class Mammalia; order Rodentia; family Dasyproctidae; genus Dasyprocta; species Dasyprocta punctata. The sequence goes on along the minus strand of RJWM01008264.1, from coordinate 48,500 downwards.
GGCTGAATGTGCTTTTAGGAGCTTGGGTCTGATTGGAGGTGGGTCACTGTGGTGCAACCTAGAGGGTGTATTCTTGTACCAGCTCCTCTCTTCTCTGTCTGCTTTCCTGATTTGATGGGTTGAGCAGCTTTCTTCTGCCTTTCCACTCTACCATGCCATTTCCGACTTGGAGCCAACTGACCATAAACTGAATCCCCTGAAACACAAGTCAAAATAAATTCTCCTTCTTTAAGTTGTGGGTGTCAGGTATTTTGTCCCAGTGACCAAAAAATAACTAAGACAGCAGCTGATTTCAAGGTAATATTGGATGAACTACATAGAGAGATTGTGTCTCAAAAAAACAAAAAACTTAAAAATAGTTAACATTTGTTGAGTGCCTTCTGTGTGCCACGTACTGTCCTAAAGATTTTGTTTATGTTAATTTGCTAAATCCTCCCCGCAAAGTTCTACAAGGATGGAACAATTACTCTCCAGTTACAAGTAAGAAAGCTTAGGAACCAAAAGGCTAAGCAATTCGCTCAAACTCTTGGTTCACCAAGAAAACACTCAAGCTAGCATGGTTTTTATTTGTTTGTTGGGTTGTTTATTTTGATGGTTAAAAAAAGATGCCAAATTAAGGCCTTGAAGATATATGTATCTTAAACTCAGGAAAGAAAATAATAGTCCCATATGATGTTTTCTTTTCTCTCTTTTTGAGACAGGGGCTCACTATGCAGTTCAGGCTGGCCTTGAGCTCCCTTTGTAGCCTGGGCTGGTCTCAAACTCGTAATGATACTCCTGCCTCAGCCTCCTGAGTGCTTGTTTTGTTTTTGAGACAGGTTCTCCTGTGTCGTCTTCCCCAGTGCTGGGATTACAGGTTTTCAGCACCACGCCAGGCCCACATGAGGAGAGTACAGCATGCAAATGAATACCTAGGAGAAACTGGCTGAACCCTTGGGCTATGAGGACTGACTGGTGGATCAGGATTAAGGATATGGTGGTCCTGGGTGACAGAGAAGAGGTTCAGACATGGGCGGGATGCCCGTGTTTTACCACCACCCTGAAGCACATCTGAGAAGTACAAAGGAGAAAGCTAACACACGATCCGAAGACCTCGGGTTCTGTGGCCCTGGATGATGGCCGCCTGCAGCCCCTCTCGCCTTGTGGTCTCCCAGAACTGACAGCTTTGGCAGAGGCCTCATGATTGACCCTGGGTGCGAGCCACAGAAGGCTCGCGAGGCCACGTCAAGGGCATTCTTCATTCACCCCCCTGCTCCCCTGAGGGTTTCCCGCTGTCTCCCACGGCAAGCAGAGGTGAAGCGTTCTGCTGTTCCCTGTGTAAGGCGACTGTCCTGCTAACTGCCCAGAGTCAACGGATGCTGTGGAGTCCGTCCAGGTGCACCCAGGAGGCTCGCACGCAGGGCTGGGCTTTGGGAAGGCGAGCGCTTTCAGAGGCTCCCTAGATGACCTGCTGTGAGGAGACAGGCCTGCTCAGGGGAGCAGTCCCTGTGGGCAGGACCTGTGGGGGTGTATCTCCTTTCCTGGGGCCTCCCCGGACCCTCGCTCTGCTTTCTGGGTGCCTCGAGGTGAGCCGCTTTCACCTGAGGTGAGCACCCAGGCCCTTCCACTGTGTCACCCTGCTGTGCCGCTGACCCACTGCAGCTGGACGAAACCTCTACCAGCTGTGAGCCACATAAACCTTCCCTCCTGCAATTCGTGAGTGTTTAGTATTGTCTCACTAATAAAGCAAGCAACTAAGACTTCACACGTCACAGGTTAAGGGCGCAACCTCACTAGACTTCTTCACCCCAGATATTACCACAAAATCAAGGCTTCTCAGCCCTACCATCTTTTGACCCATTGGCTGAAACTTCAGGGGTTCCCACTGGGCCCTCACATTTCACTGGAATGATTCACAGAACTCAGGAAAATCTGTAGCTATGATTACAGTTTTATTATGGAGGCTGCAAATCAGGGTTGGCCAAGTGAAGAAACACATAGGACAAAACCTGCAGGTGCTCCAGACTTAAGGCGTCCACATCCTCATGCTATTTCACCTCCTCAGCACATCAAGGCATGATTACCAAGCAAGGAAGTTCACCAGAGCTTCCAGGGCCAGAGTCATAAGTGGGAGTGCGTCACACAGGCCAACTGCCTCCTTGGCTGAAATCAAGCTCTGGTTGCCCCCAGTGTCTCCACTGCTCCCCAGAGGTCGGCTTGACATCACTTGGCACACCCTCTAATGACACGTTAGTCTTCACAGTGTGGCCTACCTCCAACCTTAGTCAAAAGTCAGATGTGGTCCATGGACTCACCATAAATAACGAAGAAACTCCTATCCCTTGGGAAATACCAAGGATTTAGAGGATGCCTCCAAGTAACTAGGAATAAGGACAGCTGAACTCTTTATTACACAGATCCCTTTCTCTGATCACATAGCTGTGGTCTCCTCAACTGCTCAGCTGCAAAAGTGTCCCACCACTCATATTGGTTGTCATCCAGTCCTTTTTATTTTCTGGGTTGTCCTATGGATAAGGGGCATGGGGGTCCACCAGACAGGGGCAGTGAGATTCCTGAAGTTCAGATAAGGAACAAAAACTACCCATACGATAAGTTTCCAAACTCACTGACTCATGTTGCAGAAAAAGAATTCTCAGCACCAGTCACTGAGAGGTACAGGAAGGGTTTTTAGCCAGAATTTGAAAGTGTATACCAAAGAAATAGAGTGCCGGCCCGCGAGAGACAGAAAGTGAGAGAGACAGAGAAAGAGAGAGACAGAGAAAGAAAAAGACAGAGACAGAGAGAGAGAGACAGAGACAGAGACAGACAGACAGACAGGGACAGAGAGACAGACAGAGACAGAGAGACAGAGAGAGACAGAGAGGCTATTTTCTGGAACTGGGATATTTATGCTTCTCTTCTGTGGAATCCCAGGGCAAAGGCAGACCACCCACTAGGAAGGTGCCATCCCTTTTCACAGGTCTCAGTCTGAGTTATGTTTTTTCCTTTTATTTTTTAAGATGAGTAATTTACACATTCTTTGAATTCTATCAACCTGTTCCTTTATTTTGGGATTAGGATACTGCTCTTTACTTTCTCAGTTAAGCCAATTAAGGACTTGCAGTGTTCTTGAGGAATTTGGGGTATGATCGGTCTGGAAGAAAGGAGACTCAGTTTACCCAAGTGAAGGTTGACGTGGATTGCATTGGGTATCTTCTGCTGGGTCCTGAAAGTCGCAGTCTTCTTCAAAGTACAATTCTTAGTTATGATTTTCCTTGTTTCCTTTCTACTTGTTTTATTTCTTCTATCCCACCTCAGGAGAATTGGCACCTTTACTATGCTTTCTTTTGCAGGCAGAATAAGTAATAAACTGCCTAAATTGTAGAAGAGCTTGTTGTTTCCTTCCTGGTCAAATCTACTAGTCTTGCTTGAGCTATTATGTGGAGAAACAAGAAAAGTCCCAAAGGAATAAGGAGATCAAAGTGCTCAGTTTGCTCCAGCAATTTCAAACTTTCAGGAACACGTAAGTAGAACTTTTCAGCAGGCTTCAGGATAAGGATGAAGAACAGAGAAAGGTGACCAAATATGTCGAGCAGTGGCAAAAAGACTGGTAACCCAAGAGAGGGTGAGTTCTTAGATAAAAGTGTATTTTCTACATCATCCCACAATTGGCCACACAGCTAGGTTCTCCCAGATAGTCTACAGAAAAGGAGCTCAGCATGACCAGTTCTACTACAGTAGATCTAATTGGCTTTGCAGTCTTTCTCGGATGAGATAAACCTACCTTTAATAACTTTTACTATTGGTCCTTTACCATCTCATGAAGCACATATTCCCACAGCTGCAATCGGCACTTGGTTACCGACCATCATAACTCTCCTTGTTTGTGTGTTCAACATGTTAAATGTATACTTTCATGCACGTTTGCATGACCTTGTCTTGGTCCCCACCAACGTGGTCATTCTGCTGTATCATTAGCATGTGTCTTTAGTAGAATATCCAGATCTGGTCTCATTGGTGGAGAGTAAAAAGAAATTAGTGTTTCCAATAAAACAGCTTATTCCAGTTGTTTTCTTTTTAGAAATGTATTTTGTAAACCTAGAGTGTCTTTTTCCAAAAAAAGATAAGATAGGAAAATGAATGTATATTAATGTATTCTATTACAATTGAGCTCTAAACATTTGCTTATTTTTAAATAAAATGTTAAAATAATTTATTATTAAAATAACAAATTCATGACAAAACATTCCAACAATACGAATGGTGCTGGGGAAAAGTCATTTTCAAAAATCCCGGTCTGAAACTCTCAAATCTATAGCTTTACTCCTTAAAGGTAACCACAATTTACTGTGCTCATCCAGAATTTCTCCTGTGCAGTATTAGGTGTCTTTCCACACCAGCATTGTGGATCTGCCTCATTCTTTCTAACAGCTGCACTGTACAGTAAGGCCATCATTTATCAGTCCTCTGTATTGGGTGATATACTATGTTCCCCCAAGTCCTCATATACTTTTGATGGGGCTGAGTCTGGTGCTTGTTATTGGTTTGTTGTCTTGCGCGGGGATTGGCAATATGAGTGCTGTGCCCGCCCAGGGGTGGAGCCGACATACAGTGTAAATGAGGCGGGTCTTCCTCTTGCTCACTTCTGCTTCCGTCCTCTGTGCTGTCTCTCGCCAGTGCACCTTGCTGCTTGTGGCAGCCATGAATAGCAGCCCTGCCACACCATGCTGCCTTGGAACCAACTGAGTATGGACTGAAACCCCTGGAGAACTGTAAGAAATAAACCTTTCCTTCCTTAATTTTGGGCATCAGGTATTTTGTCTCAGCAACGAGTAAAAAGTAACCAAAACAGTCCTCTATTGATAAGACTTAACAGTGTGTTCCCTCCTTTTTCCATCTTAAAATAAACAAAACACCTTTGTATGTGTTTCTTTGAACACCTGAGAAAATATACCTGCAGGATACATTTCTTGAAGTAGACTTGCTGTGTCAAAGCTTAAAACACCTTCAAGGGCACACCAATTTATATTCTCACTGTGCTTGTTTCTGCACATGTTGCACTTTAAATTAATTGCTAACCTAATAACTGACAAATGGAACAGAATTAGACTAGATATCTTATGTTTTTCCCTCCAGATCCACCCTGAACTCTTTCCCCTGGTCTTTGCACTAGGATGACAATCTGTAGTTCCCAGTGTGCCCGCTTTAGAAGATGAACACTAGCAGGAGACACTGAGGTGTGCTGTGGGAGGAGAGAAAGAGTGAGGTAATTATTTTAGGGGCTGCCTCTCAGGCTGGGTGGGGTCTCTGTGGCTGACTGTTACCACTGAGCAAAGGACACAGTTCCCTCTCCTCACAGCCTCCTGTCTCCAGGATCCAGCCACTACGACTTCCTCCAGTCCTTTTAAGCATAAAAAGCATAGTCTGTCCTGCTAAGCCAGGTATTGCCTCTCGCTTAAGGATTCCCTAACCCTCTGCCGCCTTTTAAAGGGCAGCATCTTTATTATGGACCCCTCAAAATGCCCAATTTGAGCGTCCTGTTTCCTACCAGCTGTGGTTCCTGAAACCTCAGCCTAAAGAGGCTCCCAGTGATTTTGTAAGCAATGTATACTATTATTTTAAATCCCTTTGCTCTAATTAAAGCAGATTTTATTGTTTATTCTAGATAACTAGTTAAGAACTCTGACTTGATCAAATAATTTCTACCTAAGGACAACTGAAAATCTGAGCAATTAATTCGTCCAATAAATATTATTACATGCCCACTGTGTGCTATACATGAGGAAGCAAATCATATTGACAAAATTGTCCTTCAAGGGGATATATCCTACAAATAAACTAATGAATCTATGCAACTGTTTTAGACAGAGTTGACTATACTATGAAAAAAAATAAAGCAAGTTAAGTGGAGGATTAGCGATTATAGATACACAGATATTTTATGAAGAATGTTTGGGGAGCCTTCCAAGGAGATGTGGTTTGAGCACAGAACTGAATGATGAAGAGTAGTGCACTATGTAAAGATCTTGGACATCTATGCTTCAGGAAGGAGGTACAAAAAGGGATGAGGCCCTGCACTGGCAATAAGTCTGCCGTCTCTGAAGAGCCACATGAATCCCAGGGTGACTCCAGGTTGCGTGGCTCTGTCTGCCCGACAGCCATTGTCCCTTTGTCCGTGCTCTAATTATGTTCAGTCACAGTGCCTTGGACTCAGGGAATGAACCATCACTTGTCTAAGATAGCCATGAAATCCCTAAGCTGTCGGTGACCCAGGGATGGGCGCATAACCTAGTGCTGACCAACAGGATGCAAGCGAACCTGGGAGGGGACTGAGAGATTTTCTCTGTGGTAAAAACAGGCATGGAGGGGACAGTCTCTCAGTCTCCTTGCTGGCCTTTCAAAGTTCTTTGTCTGAATGCGATGCCTGGAAATACAATGATCTTCTAACAGCCTCGAAATAGTAAGCCAGGCTTAAAGACAGCCCATGCGTATGGCAAAATGAAAGGATAGAAAGGACCCTAATGACACCTGGGACCTTCAAGACCAACTCCAGGACCACCTACCTTCAAGATTTCCTGTTACATGAGTTAAAGCATCTGTATACCTTAAATCATCACATATTGAGCCACACACCAGGAAATGGTAACCAAAGCAAGAAAGGAAAACAGGGTCCAGATCACACAGTTCCTCTTGGGACAAGCCATGATGTTTGGATTTTATTCTAAGTATAGATGATACTTAATCAATGTGTGCAAATTGTAACTTTATTGTATATATTATAAAAATGTTAAAATAATTCATTATTAAATAATAAATACTGTTATGGTTAATTTTAGGTATTGATTTGACTGGACTAAGGGATACCCAGATAGCTGCACTATTTTTAGATGTGTCAGTCTAGGAGAGTCTGGCTCCCAGGGATGCAGGGATGATTCAACATACATAAATCGTTAAATGTAATACAACATATTAACAGAGCCAAGGACAAAAGCTAGAACGGTCTGGCATTTGACCCAGTGAATTGATAAGGAGGCCCCACTCTCACAAGTATGGGCAGGCACCATATAATCTGTGTAGAGTTTGGGTAGAACAGAAGGGCAGACCAAAGGGTAATTCTCTTCTGAAGCTGGTACAGTCATCTTCTGTGTTAGAGATGAGAACTCAAGGTGCTCAAGCCTTTTAGATTGGTAGCGAGTTGTGTCATCAGCTTTCCTGGTTCTCCACTGTGCAGATCCCCAGTTTTCATTATCATGTGAGCCAAACCCTAGAATACATTTCCATTTACCTATCTCTCTTTCTGTATCTCTGTATATGCTATTGGTTTTTTTCTCTAGAAAACCTTACAGATACATTTATCATTTCCATTTTTAATATTGAAAGCCATTGCAATTTAGAACCAGATTGAAAGAAATACAATAAAACAAAGTAAAAAGCCTCACAAATAACTCATGAAGTATTTTGACTGAAACCCTCAATTGCAGAGAATTTTGCTGACTTCTTATGCTGACAAGCACCTTCAATACAGGTTCTAGGTATTGCTCTGCCTGCTCTAGCTGTGACAGAATCTTTACCAAGTGCACTGTGCTTCGGAGTCTGTAATTGCTGCCTTAGGGCTTCATCTGTCTTTGAAATAGTTCAGCATTACTGCCTTGGCTTCATCTCTTTGAAAAAGCAATTTCCTTTCATAAACATGGCGGTCCTGAATGCTTTTGGTGTTGTTTTTATCCTAGTTGGCACCAAAAGAGTCACAAAATGAGGTAGCTCATTTAAAATATTTTCCTCATGGTTGTTTGGTTCCCCCATTCAGGAAAAAGATTATTGGTTACCATGGCAATCAGCTTCCACAGCATTCCATTCGGAGTAACTGCACAGGTAGAGCACAAGCTTTACTCCACATTCTTTACTGTAGTTTTCTGCAGACCTGCATGTTTTACAAGCCAGTTCTCTGCTACTTAAAATAATCACCCAGCCCAACTAACCAAACCACCCAAAGTTAAACCGGTTCATTTCTTCAAAATCTCTTTATCCCCAGAATATTTTAAAAATTAACATATAGCATTGTATCAGTTTCCTCTAATTTTACTCTCTCCAGGTCCTCAATAGCACATAACTGATACTAGACTCTTTCACCAGTCTAGTATCATTTGTATCTCTTTGACCATATGGGGAAAACGATCAATGATTGTACAGTAAAAATCGGAGTAGAAGAGAGCTGTGTGAGACGTTTCCTATGTTTTATATCATATTTTCCTGTGGATAATTCTCCAACTTCTCTCTCTCTACCATTTGGCAGATGTTCTTCAGAGTAAAACTTGACCTCACTGACGTGGGGATGCCAAACACTTGTATCCTTTTCTTGAAACTGCTGCTTCTTTCTTTTCTTTTTTTTCAATTGACTTGGCTTTCCTTGAAGAGACTGCTTACCATTTCCTATTGAGAAGATTATTGATAATAATAAAGGATGGTTCTATACAAGCTGTTGAGTCAGGGGTTGCAAGAACAATTACATACAGGACACAGAATTCATAGTATTATTTCATGATGGTCACCTAGAGTTAAATACAAGAAAGTGCAGGAAATCTGTCCACAACATTAAAGACCTAGAAAATCCAGTCAATGGCCTGGATCCCACAGCAACGTCCTGCATGAGTCCAGCTGAAGACCTAGCGTCCATGACAATATCTCCTGCGAATCCAATTGGAGGCCCAGAGCCCAAGACAATGACTCATTAAAGTCTGTTTTATGAATCTGCACTGGGAAGGCCCATAGGTCAGCAGTGGAAGCTAGAAAGTCGATGCTAGTGGGGTGAAGGATCTGTGCCAGCAGGTTGAGTGTTCTACACTGGAGCCAAGAAGTGATGCTCAAAATAAGGCCTAGGGCTCCCCCCAAAAATACCACAGCCATTCTCAGCAACTAGGTCCTGAGCTCCACTGATGATAACACACCAGGAAGCCAGCATGACAAACTTCTCCTAGAGATTAAACAGCACACATCTTCCCCTCCAGAACCAGAAAACGATGCTCAAAGTAAGGACCAGAGCTCCCCCAAAGTGAACCACAGCCATTCTCAGTGACAAGGTCCTGAGCTCCTCCAATGATAACAGCCAAATCCATATTGGGGAAGCTCCTCCAGGAGAACCAACGGCTCCAAACAGCAACACTTAGGGGAATCCATAATGCTACACTCTTCCGCTCTATGTCTCTTTTTTATGCTGGCAACTTTCCTCAAGTGGGTCATCTACACAGAGCACCATTCTGATTTAGTTCAGCTGGTATTAAGTTGACCACCATAACATAGGCCAAACACAACCTAGTGGTGTGCCAAACTGGAGCATGGGGATGATTTTAGATAGTCCAGTGGATAAACTCGCGTTTCCCTACAACTCTTTCATTTACCCTTCATTATTAGAGTTAGTCTTTGCTGGTTAGTTTCTGCATAAGTATGTGCCATAACCTAGGAATCTTGGGATTTTTATTGTATGGAGAGATATCTTTGTACCTATTCATATGTCTGAATTCATTTGAAGTGATAATGGTATTTGGTAATTAAAAAAAGAAGTCTGAAAAAAGGAGTTGCTATTACTGAATAAGTCAATTAAAAATAAAATTTAGTTCAATCTTTCCTGCAAGTTTTTTCTGATGAATGCCTTTTCATTGACAAAGGCATACCTTGCAATCAATCGATGAACACCCATTGAATGCCATTTCCTATTAAGGGCATGGAAGTAAACTTCATAACTAAAACAGATGCCTTCGCCTACAGATTCTAAAATCAGAGGGTATTCATAAACCGGCCCACAAATTGTCAGTGTGTAGTGGGAAACAGGAACTGTTAAAATTTTGAAATTCTGCTAAAGCACTTTCTCCCTTTTCCGGTAAAAGAAAATACATTACTTTCTAGGAAGTTCACAACTTTAAAAAACATACAAAGGAATTAGGGTTGGGAAATCACATCCAGAATTGGTATTGTATCAGCTCATTTTATGAATAAAGAGATTTGTTTATAGATGGAAAGCCCCAGAATGCTTCTCTGCCTCCTCTCCAAACAGTAGTGGAACTGTTTCAAGGGCAGGAAAAAAGGCATTCTTTTTTTCTGCAAAAATACTACATATTACATAAAGTCTTTCAAGTTTTACTCATATCTTTGGAAATATACACATATATGTACTTCCCAATATACTAATCCCATACAAACTAGAAAAAAAATCAATTATAGGCAGATTTCAAGGCTGACATAATCACATAAACCTTGGGGAAATGTATCACAGTACACCATTAGATTTACACAGAAAATAGTTGCTTCCAATTTTCAGTTGACAAAAGACAGCCGAGAAGAAACTAGGGTGTCACTGTGAAAAGCAGAAACTAACGGAGGTCAGCATTCCAAAGCTAAGGGAAGCTGACAAGCTGTTTTGACAACTGGGAGAAGACTGGGAGAAAAAGGCTGTAAATGAGAAGCTGTGAGGAAAGGGCCGAATGAAGTGTTCGAAAATGGTAAAGCGAGAGCTTTAACAAGGTAAAAAATAGCTGGAAAGCAAAAACCCCTCAGTTCAGATAGGAAACTGTAGAGAAACTTTTTGTAGAATAACAACACAATTTGTACTTTAATTTGCAGGGCCAAGTAATGACATTATTTGAAGAATGACAGCTTTATTGTTTTAATACATCATTTGTGTGAAACATAAACTTGTACAAGTTTCTATTAGTATGGCTACACATTAGACAAACTGGCAAGCAGAGATTTGCTTTTTATTAACTTTTCATTACAACCTTTTAAAAAATCTCACTGCTTTCAATATTTCAGGCTTTACCTGAGGTCACGATTTTACAATGTGAAGACAACTAGACAGCCTAAATAGGTGGCAAGTTGGTCTTAACTTTCTTTTACTGCTGTCCTTTAATCTTGGATTCCTAACTTGAGCAACAAAAGGTAGATACAGACAGTTGCAAAATCAATGTTCCTTAATTAAGAATCATGTTACTTAGTCAACATTAAAAGCACTTAACATTAAAAAAAACCTTTAAAAACTACACACAGATTTTAGTCCTTTTCATTTGAACTGCGTGGATACTGCCTTATTAACTTTCTAACAATTACTTCATAGATTGGTAATTCTATGCTGTGATTTTCCAGGTAACCTGAGATTTCAAATACTTTGCTTAACGTCAGATTGGTGTATCTGGATACTGGTTTGTAAAACACGGTCACTGAATTTGTAAGACTAACTCTGAAATAGTAACGGCCTTTGGCAGTATGTCATAAATTTATTTCCATGCCATGATTACCAAGTTAAATAAAATCAAAGTTATTTCTTGGATGTACTTAATAATAAACTCTTATAACAAGGAGGCCATTTAAAAACTTTATAGTAATTTACAATTTGAAAAGTACTCATTTTTTATGGACACATACACATATCGCTGCAAACGTATAAACGGCTACTCATGCTTCCATATAAACAAATTTTAAAAACACTTGAGATACTGTACTTACACAGTGAAAACTTTTACAGACAGAAACCTAAACGTGCGTCAATAAGAAATGATTTGGAGTCTTCCTTAATTTCCAGACTGGAATTCATACTCTTGATAAACCACAAATGAGTGTTTATTGGCATTTAGTATACATATGATCATAATTAGCTGAGTGAACTGCTTCATTTGAATTTGACTCACTATCCTATGCCAGACCGTTGCTATTTTAAATATGAAAATATTTTACAAATCACTCGCTGGCCTTACTCCAGTTCAGTTACCATCTCCCATAACACTGTTCACGACTGCACTCTACTCGCCCGTGACTTAGGTAACCAGAGAGAGAGAAGCCGTGGTGGCGCGGGCAGCAGGATCTCGGGTGGGGGCAATTCTCCCCGAGTCTCGCAGGAAGCGTCTCCACCGCGGGCGACCGGGCTCGGCCTCCCACACCTAGCAGCCGGCGGGGACGCCGCTGCCAAAGAGGTGGCTGTTGCTATGAATGATTCACTCGCGCTTGGCACATTTGCGGCAAGGAACTCTGCACCTCCCGCCCCTTCCTCCGAATCTTCTCGGGCTGTCTCCTGCGCTTTGGCCTTTAAGAAGAGCTAGCAGGTGGGGACAGACGGGCTCGCACCATCCTCCTCCCCTGCACCTTCCCTAATTTAGCAGTACTTCCGGCCGCGTGACATCATCCCCCGCACCCGGTGACGTAAGCAGCGGGTGACGTGCGTGCGGCGAGAGCGTGCTGACGTTGCTATTTAAAGGTCCTCCTGCGGGGAGGATGGAGGCACAGCGCGGGCGGCCGGTGCGGGGCGCGGAGGGGACTGCGCCGCCGGGGAGCGGGGCCCGGAATCAGCAGAGCAGCGGCCCGCCCGTCGGCGGCCGCTAGGGTAGGGAAAGCACGACGGACCGGGGGACCGGCAGACCGGCCCGGCCTCCGACCCCGGCCTCGCCGCACGGCTCCGCCCTCGCTCGCCGCCCTCAGGCCCTGCGGCGCCCCGGCCCGGCTCCGCCCCGCCCCGCCCCGGCAGGGGGAGGTGCCGCGCGCGCTCGCTGTCCCCGCCCCCGCTCCGCCGCGCGCTCCGCGGCTGCGCTCGCCTCACGCCGGCAGCGCTGACGGGAAGCGGCTTCTGCGCTCCACAAACCGGCGGGTGGAGACGGAGGCGGCTTCAGGCCGCCGGGCCGGCACGGCTCTGCCCAGCAGGAGCTGGAGGCCCGCGGAGGCGGGCGGCGAGCGAGGGCAGGGGAGTCGCAGCGGGCCTGGGCTCAGGCGGCGGCGCGGCGCGGGAGACAGCTGAGGAGGGGGCGCCGGAGTGCGGGCCCCCGGCCTCGCGCCGCCTCTCCGTCCCCGACGCGGCGGCAGCCTCGGTCCGCGGGCGTCTGCCGCCGGCGCAGGGGGTAGGGTACCGGGGAGCGCGGGGCGCGGGTCCGGTCCATTCATTCTTGGCGACGGAGCTCGCACGCGGCCGGCGCTCCGGAGACAGCCGGGAAGCGGCGGATGCGGGGCCGGGCGCGGGCCGGGCCCCTTTGTGCGCGGCGGCGGCCGGCGGCCCGGGGCTGAGGTGGGCTCGCCGCTCCCGCGCCGCCGCGGCGCCCAGCAGCAGCCCTTCGGGAAATGGCTCCGCTGAGCCTCGTCGGGAGAGCGCATCGATCCTGCCCAGTCTGCCCTGCCTCCTCCCCACCTCCGCTCTGCTCCGCGTCTCCGGAGGGGAGAGACTGAGAAGGCAGATGCTCGTGTGCACGTCGCGAGCTGCCGGGTGGGCGCCTCGAGATTTTTCTATACATTTTTTTTCCTTCTCTCTAATGTGAGTGCAGAGAAGCAGTGGTGTTGCTGCTTTTAGGGTTTTTTTTTTTTTTTAATTAAAGTGCACGTCGCATTGGGTTTCACGCTCCACCCCCCAGAGACCTGGAGTAGAGAAATTTGAACCCATAGCCTTAGCCTCGAAAAGGCCAAGTTTCACGTCCCTCTGTGAGTGCGGAGGACGACAGGATCGAAATGACCAGCGAACTCACCTTTTATAGGACTCCGTGAAGCTGGTTTCTGCCCTTCCCAACCTGGACGCTCATTTGTGGAATAGTTGACTTGTCTCCGCGCAGTGTTTTAACTAAAAAGCAAATGTCTCTTCTCTTCGAACGTTTTGGTATTGACAAGAGCGAAATCATTTCACCAACGAGAACTAACTGAACTGTCAACATCATTGAAAGATCTACGAAAACGGATCTGGGGGGGTGGAAAAGCAACTGCGAGATAGCAGCCGGAAAAATTCCTTCGAAAGTTATTTCGTAACGAAAGAGAAACTTCGGAGCAAGTTTTTACTGGGCAAAATGGGGTAAGAACTGTTGTGCTTATCACAGCCTCGGGTCTGTGCCAGTGTGTGTGTGTGTGTGTGTGTTATTGAACGTTGCTGGTTACTGTTGTTTCCGAGTAAATTTGCCTCTTTGCTAAGCTGGTCCTACTTTGAAATACAGGTGTACTAACCTTTTAACAAGTTGTTTTTGTAGAATGACACCAAAGGTCATCAAGGAGCATGGGTATTTTTGCGTGTGACAGACGACGCCTTATATCTAGTACTGTTTCATTGATAAACCGCGGCAGTTTATCAAAATCATGTTATCTTAGATTTTGTCGAAGGCGTCTTTCAAAAATAAGTACACTACTGCATTGTTTCAGCACTTTAGAAGTAATCAGTTGCACAAAGGAGCGATTGTTCCGAGTGATTAGACCACAGTCCTTGGACGCGGTCCAGAATAAATCGTTGCCCTCACCATACGCTGTTTTGCCCTTGATTGTTCAAAGCGAAAACGTGGAGGCACTGAAAGTGAAAATCTGAACCTCTCACCGATCAGTCTGCACGTTGCGGGCGCACGGGGTACCGGGATCAGGGCTGGAATGGGGGAAGCTTTTGCTTGTTCACTTTTCCTTTTTTTTTGTTTTTTGTTTTTTCCGTTTTAATCTTCAGTTTGTGTTAGCAATGTCAGGATCTACATCTTACCCAAAACCAGCCAAGAATGTGCCTCCCAAAGTTTTAACTCTTCACGCTGTAGTTGATAAAGTGCTAGTAGTGACTTTTCCTTGTTTAATCCTATCACACATTATTGGAATAATGATCCATTCCTGTCTTTAACAGATTGCCAGTTCTTTCCGTACACGAGGAACTTTCCAGAATTTAGCGTTTTCATAGTTGAACAAACGTGTAAAAGTGTAGTTGAAGGACAGGGTTTTAAATGATGGACTCAAATTCACTGTGATGATTTAAGGGTGTACATACACTTTCTTGAAGTTGTTGGTAGTACTTTATTTTTGTGAGTTAGAATTGAACTTTATTTACTTTAAAAATTCAAAAAAATATGTTGTAGGAATCCTTCACTCAGGAATTAATGAGAAGGTGATAATTGACTTAAAGACTCAAATGACAAGTAACTTGCATGATATCGGGTACTGGTAAGAGTAATTAAAATACCTTATTCTATTTATGGTGCTGCTATTAGTAGCTCAGTGACCTGAGGCAAATTACTTAACCTCTATGGACTGTTTTTGCTTCCTTATCTATAAAAAGGAGTTAGATGAAATGACTTTTAGAGATTTTTTTCCAGCCCGTGAAAATGAGTTTTTTCTGTTTTCTCCTGACCCTGGTTGTTTCTTGATCTACTGATCTTTCAGATGGAGGCTCTCTAGCGCGCAGTCTCTCTCTCTCCCTGTCTTCCCTCTCTCCCTCCCTCTCTCTTTTAAGTTCTTAAATTGGGAAATAATGGCATTTGAAAAATGATTTGGATAAATTACACTAGTTTTATTGCTTGTTTATTGACATAGGGTCTCACTGGGCTTTGTAGCCCAGACAGGCCTTAAACTCGTGAAGATCCTCCTGCCCCAGCCTCCTGAATGGTGTGTGCCACCACTACCAGCGAAATTACATCAATTTTAAATGAGAGAAAATACTGAAAGATAATCATATTCAAAAGTTTTGGAATATGGGTCCTAACAGATCATTGTTTAAAATGTGTATACACACAGAGTCAAGTGGTAGATTTGCATGTTGAAGTCTACAGTTTTCAGACTGTGTAGTGGTAACATGATGAAAGAAAATGAGTTTTTTACAGCCTTTGTTCTATATAAATGTCCTTCATTTTAGCAAGGGAAGCATGTATGGGTTGAACTTACTAGGGAGGTTAGTATTTAAAATAAAAAAGATAAGACCTTAGAATAATTAAATTTGTTTACTAACAAGTTTATTTGCCCTTTTCTTAGTAACATTTTAATGGTCAACTTCAGAAAAAGGAATAAGCATTTGTGCTATTCTTCCAAAGTTTATTTTCGGACTGTGACCCTTTTTCATGAAGAGAGAACTGTTTGATCCGAGTCGTTAAAAGAGAAAGAATAGATAGAATTAGAAAAGCATACAGCAAAGGCATTTGCAGACGGTTCCACACTTTGCAGGTGTTTATACCTGATCAGTGTGGCGTTAGTTTAGTTGCCTGGACCTGTTTAAAACCAAAGGAAACAGAACTTTAAATCCCCTTTAGAGTTCTACCCGTGCAGTCTTACATTACATTATTCTGACTAGTACCTTAAATTTAATGTTTTGGATGAAGAATATTACAAATTCTTTTTTTTTTTTTTTGTAACTAATACTGTGTTTTAATAGGATTTACCTGTGTCTTAGATATACAATTGCAAGTCTAGGGCAAAGTCTAATCAAAGGAATTGTTTTTAGTAAAATGGTTAATTGGCTTAGGCAGAAAAAATTTATGGCTCCTGTATTAGTTTATAAACTGGAAAAGAAAAAGAACAGCTGAAACTGACAGTTGGCAGAGTCTCTAAAAGTATCTTGAATGTTGTATGAAGTGTCTTATTGCTTGGAGGGCAGCTGAAGTATGGGTTTGTAAAATAGGTGCATCAGATCCCCTAAAAGAAAGGTTTATGTAGCATGAAGTCCATGGAAAGCTTTTTAAGTGTCAGTGAGGAGCCCCTGTTAAAGAAGTTGGCCCCCCCCCCCGCCATATCTTATGAGAGCAGTGAGTGAGACAGTAGCTATTTTAGAATTATTAGTGTAGGCAACAGAAATCAAGTCATTTCAGCCAGTTACTTTGTGCTATTTGTTGGTTAGCTTATGTTGACTAGTGTCACCCCCACCACCATTAAGAATATATATATATATATATATATAACAAAATTTGATTATGCTGGTTTTTTATTAACTTAGCCTGCCTTTGGACCCTCTGTCCTAGCCTTCCCCAGACAGAACTTCTGGAAACAATGGAAGGGGTGCTGCTATATTGCAATCTGAATAGAGTCCATTCTTTGCAGGAAGATGAGGAGGTGACAGGTCTCTCCGAGGAGACTGCTAGGGGTTCCATCTCAGGGACTTGTGCAAAAATGTGGAGAGCTTGATTCACCACTGCATTATGAATGGGCTTTGTATCCTATCATTTGTAACAACAATTACATGCAAGTTCTTAATTTGTTCATTATACCAACTTTAGCACCTAAGTTCTGTGATGCTGAACTGAGACAAAGGTACTCATTCCTTCAAAGAGTATATAGTTTAGAGACTGGGAAGGCAGTTGAGTTTAAAATAAAGTACAGTGGAATATGGAAGAAGCTATAATTTAGGGCATTATAGAGGCAAAAAGTGGGGAGGTGACATTTGCTCCTGCTAGAAAGATAAAACTGGTTTTGTGGAGCAGGAAATAAATATTAAATACTGAAAGATGAATATAAGTGGGCCCTGTAGAGTACTGAGAAGGCATTCAAAACAGAACAGTGTGCTTGACAGCATGAAGGAAAGAAACTGCTAGCTGGACATCATAATATACACTCATAATCCCAGCAACTGTGTAGACTGAGACAGGAAGATTCCCAGTTAGGGTCCAACCTGGGCAATTTCCAAGACCTTGTCTCAAAAAAATAAAAAGGGCTGAGGATATAGCTCAGTATGAAGGCTCTGGGTTCAGTTCTCCATGCTAAAAGGGGTTAGGGTAGTGCAAAAAAGCTGTCATAGAATGAGGGGTTGTTTGCTTGGGGTTCCAGTGGGTAAAACAAGAGGTGAATTTAGAGAGCCTTATTCAGGGCCAGGTTAGATGGCCTTAGGACAAATGAAAGTCTGGGTTATGCTCATAGGCAGAGATATTTCAAGCTTTTTAAAAGTAGTACCCATTAATAACATACAGGTTTACATTGTAACCAGTATTCTCATATAAATAATAAAATGACACAAAATAGTATCCTTGGTGGCATGCCACACAGAAGTATTCTGTTGCATTTCATTTTTAAGAAGAAATAGTGGAGCCGGGCGTGGTGGTGCACGCCTTTAATCCCAGCACTGGGGAGGCTGAGGTTGGAGGAGCGTTGTGAGTTCGAGGCTGGCTTGGGCTACAACGCGAGCGCAAGGCTGGCCTGAGCTACATAGTGCGACCCTGCCTCAAAAAACTAGGGCTGGGAGTTTGACTCAGCGGCTTATGTGCCTGTCAGGCAGGCGCGAGGTTGTGAGTTCAATCCCCGGTACCGCAAAAAAAAAAAAAAAAAAAAAAAAAAAAAAAAAAAAAAAAAAAAAAAAAAAAAAAAAAAAACCAAAGAAAAAGATTAAAAAAAAAAAAAAAAAAAAAGAAAGAAAGAAAGAAAGAAAAAAAAAAAGAAATAGTGGAAACCCACTGAATTGGTTTAACAACCCTGAGATAGCAACTGAAAATTTGAAAAATACTACTCTTGGTAGTAGGAACCAATGCAGTGTTGTAAACGACGTGGTAATACAAAGGATCAGGGCATAAGAAGTTTTTAAAAAACATTTAAAACTCGGTTTTGTAGAGCCGGGCGTGGTGGTGCACGCCTTTAATCCCAGCACTTGGGAACCTGAGGCAGGAGGATTGTTTTGAGTTGGGAGACCAGCCTGGGCTACAAAGTGAGTTCAAGGCCAGCCTAAACTACATAGTGGGACTCTGTCTCAAAAAATAAGGCTGGGCATTTAGCTCAGTGCCATAAGCACCTGTATGGTAGGTACAAGTTTGTGAGTTCGATCCCCGGTACCAAAAAACAAACAAACAACAACAACAACAAAAAAAAAAATACCTTGGTTTTGTATGTTGTGTCCTGAGCAAAAGCACCAAGCCAGGATACCTGACTTGAATTGGGTAGAGAAAGTAGATTGTTGAGCAACCCTGGAAAGTTCTGTAAGTGGAAAGGGGAGAGATAGGATTGGCAACTATGTGGATAACTCAGTGGGTTTCAAATTAGGGCATTTCATATATGGATATAAAAATGTTGAAACACGATGGTATGTATTTGTCAAGAGGAACTGCGTATCCTTATACAGTTCATAATTTTACATAATTGAATATCTCAGATAAAGAGGTGGTAATATTCAAAAGGTGCAGTCTCCAGTCTTTTGGTGTTTAGTAGAGGTGCTTACACCGAATTGTTTTATTTTGTTATTTAAGAGTAATTAAAAAAGAAGATTAATCCAACTGATTAGACAGAGTAGGGGGAAAAAGTCCCTATTTAATATGTATAATATAATGCCAGGGATATGGCTCAGTGGCATAAGCACCTGCCTGACAAGTGCAAGGTCCTGAGTTCAATTCATGGTATATATATATATATATATATATATATATATATATAATGAATTTTTTCTTGATAAAACTTTTCAAAGATTGTTTCAAATAGCTTTAGTGTATCTTAGGACAGTCTACTTGAATGAAATGTGCAGGTTGTTTGTGTTGCTTATTTGTAATACCTTTGACCTGTGGTTAATATGGTAGAATGACCCTTGCAATTTATGAGATGCATTATGTTTGTGGAATGAGGGGTATTTTCCTAGAGATGAAAAGGACTTGTCTGTTAACTTTTCAAAAATTAGGTAATTTCAAGGCACTGCAGATATACTATTTTCATTTCAAAGAATCTACATGTGATGGTGTTTATATAGAATTTTAGCCCATGTACAAATAATTGAGCTAAAATTTTCAAATATTATCGAACGGTATTGAAAGAATAGATAAAACTTTATAAGCTTATCATTCAGTGGTCTTCAATATAGGAATAGTCAAAACATTTAGAATCTTAATTTTAGACCAAAAAAATCTTAAGTTTTATAGCATATCATTACTTATGCTGTAGAATTAGAACATCTGTGATCACTTTATCTAAAGAGATAGATTTATTAGTGAACTTGTGTTCTTAATTTTAACATTTCATGGGCCAGACGTTTGGCTCAGTGGCTTAAGCGCCTGTCTGGCAGGTGCAAGGTTGTGAGTGCAATCCCCGGTGCCACCAAAAAAAATAAATTTTAACATTTCATACCACTTGATACCCTTTTTCCCATGCATTGTAAGTCTAACATGTTGGTTCTGTGTTCCTCTTAATAAAATGTCTGAGAAAGGAAAAAAGAGACGAAACTAGAAATTAATGCTGTTTGTATTATAAGCAGTACTTTGAGGAGGACTAAGATAAAGTAATTGATACATATCATTTTTATACTTTGCCTTTTTCCTCTACTTGCATTTTTATTTTCTATCTTGCTTTTAAAGTTTCCAAAAATTTCTTGACTTCTCTGGTAAGTTTAAGTTAGAATTAATTTTATAGGAGTATCTTTTTAGTGACTGCAAGGAAAAAATTTTTTTCTCAGTAATGGACCATAAAGCCTTCACATCTTTTGTGTGGTTAAATTACTTTTAAATATATTCAACTAAATTTTTACTTAATTTAGAATGGAAATTTACTTACATTTAAGTGTTGTTTTTCTTTTAATGGGGACTACTAATGGAAGGTAAAAAGTCAGTTTTCATTCTGTGTCAAAATAAAATTGTTCTAACCTTCCAGAAAACCCATCAGTCTAAAATCAGTATTTTATTTTCATAGTATTTACCTTTGTAGTTCTGTAGCTTTTGAAAAATCACCTTAATCTCTTAATACTTAACGTTATCTTTAAAAATACCTCTACTTTGTGGGTATCTTACTTTAATCTATAAAATATAAAACACTTTCACATTATCTTTGAAAAAGATTGGCACCAAGTCCTCACAGCAGGACGGTTTAAGAACTGAGGGCTGTTAGTAAAACTATCAGCAGATGAAAATTAAACACAAATAAAAACTACTGAGGGAGCATGGGCAACAAGGCATTTTTCATTACTTGATAAGGTCACTTAATGTTTTTACCTCGTGCCTGTTGGGATACCTGAATCCACGTGTTCACCGCATACCTCAGCCCAGAGAGGTTTGGAAGAGATCGTCCTTGCACCCTGCCCCCAGGGGGATGTGTTCCTAATTTATCTGTCACTATCTTTAGAGCATTAGCAGAAGTTAGGAGGAGCTTAGGCATAGCTAAATGGTGGAGGTTTTGCCTAGCATGCTGAAGCCCTGGGTTTCATCACCAGCACCACACACACATCGAACGTTGGCAGCCACAGCTCTGTTAGTGCGTCTCTGTGGGTACTGAACGTCGTGCTGCCAGACTTTAATAAGACAGTGCTTGTGTGTGCGCATCATTGACTAATTTGGGAGGCTCAGAGCCCATTTTTAGTGTGCAGAAAATACTGATTCCTAGCAAGTAGGCGTAGAGTTGGGTGTGCCCACTTACTTGTAATGCCTTATAATCTGTGGCTAATTTTTCGAGGTAAATTGTTGAGTCTTTTTACCATTACATTTAAGCCTCAATTTTATTTATGTAAGTATTTTGTCCTTTTTCATTTAAGTATTTGTAAGAAGTCCAAAGGTTATTCTATAAGACTATCTTATGTTTCAGAATTTGCTGCCCTAGTTCCTTTCAGTTTCTGCCATTAGGTTCTTAATAACAGTCCCTAGGAAATTATCTTAAATGAAATTAACTATCAAAGATCAAAAATACTATTAGGAATTTCTGTCAATCTTCCTTCACAGAAGGTAAATCTGTACATTCCTAAACTTATATGGGACAGTTATTTTGAACCAACTGTTAATATTTAACTGTGTCTCAACTATCATTGTGTAGCTTAGGCTGACCTTGAACTCACTTTGTAGCCCAGGCTAGCCTCAAACTCCTGAGTTCTGGGATTATAGGTGTGCACTACTACACCCAGCTTAACCTATCTCTGCCTTTTCTGTACCTCCTTTTTATTTATTTTGTAAAACTGTACTGTTCTCTGACCTACTGTGTTATGAGTCTGCCTGTTTGTTTTTTACATTAAACATTATATGCTTTGCTTAACGATCCTGCCAGCTCCCAAGATGTTAATCAGGATTCCTCCTTCTCTTATTTATTATCACTAGAGATCTGTATACATTAAGTTGAATGGGAAGACGCCAGAGTCACCCTTAAACTGATCTTTTTTCAGATTCTGTTCATCTAAAAAAAACCAAAAACTCTAGATTTTGCAGGCTGCTCTTTTCCTTGCTCAACTGGTAATTATAGAATTTTAGTTGCTATTTTTCATTGTTTCTTTCATGTGATATTTTATTACTGTCCAATATATATGTATTGCTAGTTTGTTTTTATTTTGACTTTTTGAGTCAGGGTCTCACTCTGTAGTTCAGGCTGGCCTCAGACTCACCGTCACCCTTCTGCCTCAGCCTCCTGTATGCTGGAATTACTGACATGTGCCACTACGCCTGGCTGTATAGCTATTCCTGTGTCAGTACAGGGGAAATAGACATCAATGACGGTATTACTGTTTAATCTTATTTTGTGACATTAGTGTATTCTGAATAACCATTATATGAGCTATAGATAAATTATGGACTAATTACACAGAAGAAAGCCAGTCTAAAGAATGTTTTCAAAGATGGTACAGTTGTCTGAAACTAAGATGCAACATTGTGTATTCATTATGACCCCAACTATATAAAATGTTCTCTGTATATATGTATATGTATATATTTGTGTGTATGTATATAGATATATACTTACACAGTGTATATATATATACATATGCACACACAGTGATGCCTCGGTTCACAAACACTTCTGTTTACAAACAGTTTGGTTTACAAACAAAAGTGTTTGGCAAAATTTTCTGTTTGCAAACTTCACATTGGTTGATAAATATGACCATGGCCATCTTCCCCACACAAACATGAATGAGCCATCTTCCCCCAAATCATAAAAAACATTAAGTTTGTAAACCCAGGTACCACTGTATGTAAAAAAAGACATGAGAGGGGTTTATTGGGGGTAGATATAGGATGCTCTCAAGAGTGGACTGTGGGTGCTCAGAAAAACAAGGCACCTATGTATAAAAATATTTGAAGCAGATTCATTAAAATGTTAAGTGTTGTAAAGTGATGTTTATTTCTAGAAGGAAAGATTGTGGAACTTAAGTCTTTCTAAATCATTTAGTTTCTCTAAAATGAATACATTTAAGTTTTAGAATTTAGGACTTAAAGGTGAAGGTATTTTTAAAAATAAACGATAGGAAACAGGGTGATAGACCTTTTTCAGCTGTGAAGGGGACCAAGCAACGAAGGAAGAGGAGAGTTAGAGCATGAAAAAAGAACTGAGATGTGTTACATGCACATACCAACTCCCTACAAGGAATTTAATCATTATATACTGCAAACATGTACTAATGAAAATTAAAATTGAGGGAAAAATGTTAATATTGACTGTAAAATGTTACCAGAATTAGTCATTGTTCCTGCTTTAAATGGATGTTTATCAGTTTTAGCTTTATGTCAAATTTTATTTTCAGTATTGGCTAGTTACTACTCTAAGTTTTTTTCTTGCTTACAGTATTAGGAGTATTTCAGTTGTCAGATTATTAATACTGCTCTGCCCTTTTTTTTTTTTTTTTTTTTGTCTTTTTGAGTCGGTCTCACTACACAGTTCAAACTGGCCTTGAGCTCACCAAGCTGGTCTCGAACTTTAAATAATCCTCCTGCCTCAGCCTCCCGAGTGTTGGGATTATAGGCATGTGCCACCACATCTGGCTGCTCTGCACTTTTTATGGAGAAAGAAGCAGTGCTCATTGGGAGGTTGTATAGCTGTGAAGTCGCAGGGCATATTCTAAATCTTTTAGACTTTTGGGGTTCTTACCACTAGTTCAGGGAATTCTAAGAGAATAATCATGTAGAGAGACTCATATTGAAAGAACTTTCTAACTTCTTATAGTTCTTTTAAATAAAAATTCAGATTTACAGCAAGGTTAGTATCTTGGTGAGTTCTTTAAATGTACGTCTTTTGTTTTCCTTCTAGATGCTGAAAAAAACCTATTTAATCAGTACAAATCTCTGCTCAGTGAATTATATTTTGAATACAGTGAAGTACTTATGAATGATTTGACATTATTTGTGTGGTATAGTTTCCAGAGTTGATCTCTGAAGTTGTAAATTTCATCAGTCAACCCCTATTAACTGTAGGTGTAGTTATTCGGCACATAAACAGGTGGGGTTTCTCTGAAGATCTCAGACCAGAAAAAGAAAGTTTTAAAATGTTATATTGAGCTGGGTGTGGTGGTACACACCTGTAATCCCAGCACTTGGGAGACTGACGCAGGGGGATCACCTCAAATTCAAAGCCAGGGCAGGCTCCATAGCGAGTTTAAGGCTGGTCTGAACTACATGGCGAGGCCCTGTCTCAGAAAAAAAAAAAAAATGTTGAAACATTTTTCCTAGGACTTAAAAATAGAGGCTTGCATATAGAAAGGCCAGATGTAAAAGGTCTTGTGTGAGTCTATATGGTATGCCTACAGAGTAAAATGGTACATATTGCAGCAGAAGTGTAGCAGGTTGTAGATTTTTAAAAGTTAAAAGAGGAATGGATATATTGATATCTGAATGTTGGGAAAACATCCACAAGCAGGTGATGTGATCTGCCAGTCGAGTTCTACATGGCTTCCAAGGTTACCATCCTAGGCAGACAGCTTTAGCACACTCCTCTCCTCTTGAATGCGGGTGGAATAGCTGACGACAATGGGACGACACACAAGTGATAAGGTTGTGAATGGAAAGAGAGGTGACCCTGTGTAGCCTGAGTCCCGTGAAAGGAGAACCAGAGCAGCATCTGTTGCTAGCCTTGAAGCGCAGCCTCTGTGTATTGCAAGAAAGGGAATGAATTCTGCTGACACCATGTGACTGTGAAAGATTCCCCATCCATGGATGAGACCCTAGTTCCTGCTGCTGCCTTATTTGACCCTGAGAGATCAGCGCACTAACTAGACTTTGGACTTGTGAGCTACAGTAACTGAGATAATAAATGGACATTGTTTTCCATTTGGTAATTTGTCACATGGCAACAGAAAATAGCATATGGACAAACTTAAGGACATATAAGCAAAGTAAAGTCACAAGGAAATCATTTTCTCCAAAAGTAGAAAACGTCAGAAGTCACAGTAGTGTCAGAGAGTCTAAAAACAATGTATTTAGAAATTTCAGGAAGCAGAAGAAACTCTGAATAAGAAATGGGCATAACTGGTAAGTACTGTTAAAAGGAATCAGATTTAAAGAGAAATGAGTTTTAAAGATTCCTGGATCTTTCAGCTTATAAAAAATACATTTGCAGCAGTTAAATCAGCCCCATTCCCCCTTCGCGCCCTGGTTTTTATAGTAAGAGAATCAGAGAAACTTCAGAAAAAATATCTTCCTTCATTTACAAATGCACTCTTTCAAAGCAAGGTCTCCAGACTAGCAGCTTAAGAATCACGCAGGGGTGTGGTGGAAGGGCAAGTCTGTGGCCCCCATTCCTTTACCCACCAAATCAAAAACGGGTAAAGGAAGCCGGGCTCTGAGTTTTCTTTTTAAGAAGTCCTCTAGGTGCTTCTTATGCAGGTTCAGTTTGGAAACCGCTGCTTTAAAGTTAATTTCTGCCACTGTCACACTGTGCTCACCTGCCTTCTTCAGCTAAGAGTTAAAGCCTTTCCAAGAAATAAAGACCTGCATATGGAAAGGACAGATGTAGCAATAGTGTCCACTTTCCAAATCACCATGAGGTAACTGTCAGTTACTGTACTGCCGCGACCCATGCGGCTCCTAAGGTTCTTGGGGTGAAGGACCGTGAGAGGATGAGAAAATAAAGACAGAGACAAAGCTGCGGTCAGGTAGAGCCCTTATCCTCCTGATGGGAGGAAAGGAACTGCTCAACCAATGTTGCAGGTTTATTTATACACAGGGAAGGATGACGTCAATTTCAGCCCCTCTGCCCAGCAACCCAGGCCTCGCTTATTTAGGAGCCTCCTGTTTTGCTGGGCTGTGGGAGCGTTATTCACGTGGTTGACCCAGGTGCTCTTTGTTACTTTGGTAAGTTCACGTGTGGGTGATTTTCCAGCTTCAACGGCTCCCAACACTGTACTTTCTCACTTGTAAGACAAGACGAGCGTATTGCACCCAGATTTTAAATTGCTGCTGTTATTTTTCTCTGAAGTCCCAAACTAGTGCTGTCTGTCATCTGAGTATGTCTACCATGTTTTTCTTTTTATTCTGTCTTCTAAGACTTCATCTTCTGACATCATCTGTTGCTTTCTAAGTCTTCAGTTTTCTTGTTTGAGGACATATATAGTGTTTTGAAATTTTGTTATTTGTTCCCTAAATTGTCTTTTGTGTCCTTTTTTGTTGTTGTTGACTTAGTTTCATTTTGTAAACTTTCTTGGATATCTGGTGGTTCTCAGCTATGTCTGAGAGTTCGATACTAAACAGCTGATTGAAAGCTTTTTGTGAGCCAGGGAAGCCCAGCACTAGTGTCTTCAGTAAGGTGTTGGGACCATAAACTCACCTTCCTGTTGAGCAGTCTCGAAGTGTCTAGTAAGGGAGGCAACCTCTTCTCTGAGAGTGTAGGTTTTCTCTCTGAGATTGTTCAGTTTAGAAAAGAATCTTCACATATATACACCTCTGGCTTTTTGAGATCATGTAGGTTCATTTTGCTGTTACATACATTGAGGTATGGTTTTTGCTATAATCTGAGACCCATGATGGGGGGAGAGTTTGAGGGGAGCAGGGTTCCATCTTCAGCCTTTCTCATAAAGCTCCTCTTGGGGGAGGTGATGATTGACTTGGAGCTGAGCAGGGGTAAGAAGTCTCATTGCACAGTTACTTTAACTTTCAGTCAACTTTCCAGTTTTCATTGCATATCCCACACCTTCTCTGTAATCCCTTTGCCTCTAAATTCTGGCTGGCGAATTGCTTACTGAGTTTCCTCTTTGCAAGCATTTACAGTTCTGTTGGTTTTGCCAAGTCAGGTACAGTCAATTCCTATATTGGATCCTTCAAAACAACTCAAATTACTTGTGCAGTGGTGCCACTTTTTCTGTTTGTGTTGTATGTTTATACCTCCTTTTCCCTTTTACTTTCATTTTAATCAGATATTAGAAAAGCATAAATATGTCCAATTAATTTTGTGTGCTTGACCAGAATCACTGAGCCCTTAACTCTAGAATTTAAATAAGGTATCTTTCACTATGTGTAGAGACACTGTTGATGGTTAATTGATTGGAATTTGGTAGATGATAAAATATTGACTTTCTAAAAATCTCTCCCTGTAATCAACACCTGAAAACTCAATGTGTGATGTAAGCACATTTTAAAATTAAAAACTTGAAATTGGATATCAACCTTCAGCCTGAACAAAACTACTCACTATCTCAACTGTATTGGCTAACTAAGATGTTGTTACAGTGTGTCATCTAACTGTGCATCTTATTGAACATTTGTTTAAAAAAACAAAAAACCTTAAGCACTTACTTTGTGTAATGAGTCATGCAAGACACTGACAATGCAAAGATGAGTAGATATGTAAAGAAGAAATTTTATTAGTGTGATTTAAGTGCTGCAAGAGAGATGTACAGTGTGTTTGGGAGCACACAGAAGGCCATGTCCACCTTTCTCTGGGAAGGTCATAAACGTTTCAAGTAGCCAACTGTGTTTGTTATGAGCCTTAAAGAAAAAGTTGGGGAGGAAGGTAATATGCATTTCAGTCAGAGTGGCATACATAAAATTTCAGAGATGAAGTGTGGTAGTTAAAGCAATTTAGGAAGACCTAACTAGGAAGGTAGTCAAAGACCAGGTCTTATCATGTTAGGAGAACTGAACTTTTCGTGTAAATTAGTGGTTGTCATGTATTTTTTATATACCCATATTCATAAAAGATTTTGAACATATTCCTTCTCATGTATATTTATAAATTCTACATTCTATCTTTGTATATTTGTATATTTTTACTTATAAAAGGTACATATATTTATAACATAAAAATAGAAGTGAAAGAAGACAAAACTAACTTCTTCCTGAACCTCTTTAGAAACTATTGTTTTAAGTAACAGTGCCACCAAATGAGGGTGATGAGGGAGGAGAAAGCCATCTAGAAATGTAGACCTCTCTGTTAAGACCACATATCTTTGAAATATAGCACAGCTCCAGCAACCTTTAGGGTTCAGCACATGCTTTTGGTTTGTTTTACAAAATAGGATTAAACATTCTTTTCAGTCACCAGGAAAGGAGTCCATAGCCAGGGCTATTTTAATAATATTTAATAATATTGTAATAATATTTAATAATATTTTAATATAGCAGAAAAGGATGATTAGTGAAGAAAGAAATGGGAGTGAATGTAGTCGATCTGGAGCACAGGCAGGACAGTTAGTAGTATGTTAGGAGCAGTGTCTTCACTATGGGCTAATGGGAAGGTTATAACTAGACTGAATTTGTAGGTTGAAGGACAGGAGACTATTCAAAGCTCCTTAGCTGAAAGACTCCCATTTCCTCAGTCTGTTCCCTGGTTAACCTGATATTTATTGTGTCAGGCTCTGTTCGAGGCGTAGCAGTTTGTGAGCACAGAGCCCTACCTTCATGAACCTTACGTTCCAGTGAATGATAAAAGACAAGGTCATCTGAGTGTAGGAAATAAATTGCACCAGAGCCTTAGGAAGAGAGGGAAGAATGGGAGAGATTGCTGACCATGAAAAATGTGTAGCTGAGGGCCCAGCTGAGATGAGGAACCACAAGTTTTGGTGCTCTAGAAAGCAGCCTAAACATAAGTTACTGCTGTACTGAGTTGGAAAGGTTTTCATGGTCTCCATTCTGCCGAAAATGAAGTATGAAAGGGGTATGTCCAATTTTTGTACTCTTTTGTTTAGTTTTTTTAAAAATATATATCATTTCCCTCACTTTGGTTACCCTTTTCTTTTCATAAAGAACATTCTTTTATCTAGGAAGACCAACCTAATAATATCAGGTATCACTGATTTCTTAACATGTGATGTCTTTTCTGTGAAAAATTCAGAAACGAAGTCCCAGAAAGTGTTGGTACTTTCCGAGGGCTGGGGCCACATTTAATATTTGTCCTAATTTCCACTCATGCCAGGTGCACTTGACATACAGAGCACATTCACTTGTGGTAACCAAAGTTTGTGAAGATTCTTCAGTAAGGTTTTGTTCTTAATTTTCTTTCATATTTAGGAAAATCAGAGCTGTTAATTGATACAAGTGCTTAATTATACATTGCTCTGATTCATAGTTAAAAACTCAGTATATTACTATTTTGTGAACAATTTTACAACAACTTTTCATAAATAATTTTAATCTTTCTGGTCAGGGTAAGCTTTTCTTTCTAGTCACTCAAAATACCTATGTCATACTAATTCTAATCTTACTGTGATAGCTTGGATAGTGTTTGTTTTCTTTTTTTATTGAGCAGCGTTACTTTTTTTAGTAGTAAGAATCAATTAGGAGGAGGCTTTTAAATGTCAGATTTTTATTCTTTCATCTTTTTGTCTTTCATCTGTAAGATGCATTGTCATCATCAAGCTCTAAATCAGATTGGTTCCTTTTGTAAAACTTTTTTTTATGTCCACAACAGTGCCATAATTTGTATGTCTCACTGCAGTGCTGCAGCACTGAACTGCCAGTGTTGGGTCAATCTGGCCAACGCAGTCAGTCATACATGTACCACAGGTGTTGGTTCAAGTCACCAGATGGGACAGTGATGCATGTACCACTGGCGGTTCAAGCTGGCGGATATGTGTTAAACCGTGGTATGGAAATACAGGCCACAGATGTTGCAGCTGTGGTATAGCATAGCATAACCACGTGGGCCATTTTAGCAATGAGGAGTAGTCTGGAGCTGGACAGTGGATGCATTTAGTGATCCCCTTAGTACCTCTGGGACCCTGGGCAAGTTATTTAAGTTTTGTGTATCAGTTTCCTAACCTGTAAAATGGGGATAGAGTTGTAAATGTAAAGGGGCAAAATATCTAAAAGCTATTAACACAATGTTTGTGGGCCCAGTGAGTACCAAAAAAACATGACTATTATTATTATGGGATCTTTGGGTTTTACTGCATTTTCCTTTATTTTGCAACCAGTTGACTAAACAGAACTGATAGTGTTCATGAAGAAGAAAATGAGATCAGAAGGCAAACTTTCCTTCTCAAACATGTATTTCAGTTATCCCAGCAACTTGTAAAGAGTGCACGGTTTTCAACCTGCAGAGAGCCCAAGCAAGAAGATACTTAGTTACATTTCTAACTTCTAAATAAAGAACATGAAAAACTTTTTTCTTGGTGCTGTGAATTAAACCCATTGCCTCACACATTACAAACACCTGTTCTACTACCTTGCTACATCCCTAGACTATAAAACGTTTTTTAAACCTTAAAGTATTGAAGGCCAAAAATATGTGTGTGGTGTTTTATCTGCCCTCTTGCAGTGAAATAACTCTTTAAAGACAAATAGTCTGAACTTCCTCATTCAACTTGATTTTAACAGATTGCTTGTAGCAGAATGTTACTGCCTTTGAAGTTTGTGGTCTAACAAATTCATACCCAGTGGCCTGATATACAGCCAATAGAATAAATAGTGGAGGAAAATATAACTGAAACAGTAAATATTGGCCAAATAACTGCGAAGAGAGAAAAAACCTCTTGTTGACAAGTAAGCGATAAATTGGGACAATCAATTCAAGATGCTTAGACTTTACTATATGTTGTACCAAAGCAAAGACAAAGTTTCAAAAGTACAATGTTTAGGAACTGTCTAGGCAAGTGGACAAGGCAATATGGCTATACTCAGTCTCTGAGGTATCCAAAAGTTGCAGAAAGAAATACTTCTGAAAAGCAGTCCTGTGCCATGCACTGATGACACAACTTGTATTAAAATATAATCTCACAAGGCCAGGAATTTTTGTCTATTCTGTTTCCTGCTTGGGGATGCAAGTCAGATTATGCTGGGAAGTTGGAGTTGGCTCTGGGAGTCTCTGGAGGATTCAGCGTAGGATGAGATTTCAGTACACCTAAAAATGTATCTATGCAATGGATGTACTAGTTTGACACCAGAAGTTTTTTTCCCTCTCAGAAGTTTTGGCTGTTGTGGTCTAATTTGAGCACAAGTAAAAAGTTATAGTAATAACTTTTAAAGTAGATTTTTCATGGTACTGAAGAGGACAGAATCTTAGAGATAGTTTTTTCTGGGTTTTGTTTTGTTTTGTTTGTTTTTGATTTTTTGCGGCACTGGGGATTGAACTCACAACCTCGCGCCTGCCTGACAGGCGCTTAAGCCGCTGAGCCAAACTCCCAGCCCTGGTTTTTCGAGGCAGGGTTGCACTGTGTAGCTCAGACCGGCCTTGCGCTCGCATTGTAGCCCAAGCCGGCCTCAAACTCACAACGCTCCTCCTACCTCAGCCTCCCGAGTGCTGGGATTAAAGGCATGCGCCACCACGCCCAGCTTTGTTTTGTTTTTTAACAAAAATGTTTTATTTTTCCTCAGGTGCCAAATGGTATCTTTTAAGAGACAGCTGAGAACTTTCCAGAGTTCCAGTGCTTGCTGGTGGTACAGCCTAGCCTTTTTTTCTCCAGTGCAGGGAATGGACCTAGGGCCTTCACTTTCAGCTACATTCTCACCCCTTTTCTAAATTTTTATTTTGAGTCAGGGTCTTAGTAACTTGTTCATGTTAGCCTCAAACTCACAGTCTTCCTGCCTCAGCCTTCCCAGTAGTTGGGATTGTAAGTGTGCACCACCACACCCAGTGAGTTTAGCCTTTTGTTGCTGGGTTTTGTGTTCTTTTCTCTAGAAAGAAAATGTCTAACACTACACTAATCTGTTAGTAAAGTACCAGCCTAAAAAAATAGGTGGTTTTATGAGTTTTTTCTCAGATGTATTTTGAAATCTTCCTTTTCGCAGTGTTTCTCATAGTACTTCTGTCACTTTCCATTTATATTATAATTATCTTCTATTTCTAAAAAAAATATTTTCAAGGTGAGACCTCTTTGAAAATAGGGTCTTTGTGTGTTTTTCTTTGTGTATTCTCCTTCGCTCATAACAGATTGCCTGGGATACTCTCAGTACTCAAGTTATTACACATACACTCAACAGAGATTGTATTGGGTTTGCTAACTATGCAGACTAGACAAGAATCTGTTTTGTCTACAACACTTTAAGAAACTATTTAGGTAGCATCAGATGTAGCTTTGAATCCCAGCTCCATCCTTGACTGACCTTGGTCTCAGCGTCATTCTCCTCATCTGCAAAGTGGGGATATGTTCCCTCTGCAGCTGTAAGGTTTGCGGAGAAATGTGTAGGGCCTCGCATCTGATACGCGAATTGCCACTCAGTGATAACTGCTACACTTGAAATTTGTTCTGTATTGTGAATGTGTACCTTTTAATAACATTAAACAGCTATTACTATGTGAAAGTTGTACTGTAAAAAAAAGAAACTTGTGGTAGCAAGTTGACAGCATTATGGTGTGCTCATCATGCTACACAATCTGGACTTTTTTAACATACTAATCATTATTTCAGGTTTTTATTTCTGAGTTTTAAGGACTGATTTACCATGAGACTGGTGTATAAACTGAAACGGTAGTTTACTAGCAAGCAAACACATTCTTTCTTACAGAAAAATGCCAACATGGAAGCCAAATTGCAATCAGAAATTTGAGTTTGAATTGGATATCTAGTGCTACACTAGATTCATGCATCATTCTCGCCCTGCTACTTGGATATGTCAGGGTCTCATTTCTTACTGAGAATGCCAGAAGCACTGCCTAATCACTGCTGATAAATTCTCTGTTCTAACTTGCATACTTTCCTGCTTTTGGGTTGCATGTTCATAAAGGAAAAAGCAAAACACTGGAGGAGGTTTTGTACTTAGTCATTAGCCTGTCATTTCTGCTCAAGTTTACAATCTTACTTCAGTTGGATTTTGGGAGCCTATACTCATAAATTTTTAAAAATTTAAACTGTGTATTATGACAAGTTTTTAGTATACAAAACTGACAGAGGATTGTATGATTAATACCTATGCATTCATCACCCGGCTTCAGCAGTTACTAACATATGACCAATATTATTTCATCTATATATTGCCTGTCCTAAATTATTTTAAATCATGTTCTAATCATTGCACATTTTACCTATACATACTTGAATGTGTTTCTTAAGATACAAGGACTCTATAAAATCCAAGATACCATTATACCAAAAAAGAGCCCCTAATAATTCCTTAATATCTAACCAGATATCAGAACTCCCTAATTATCATTTCAGTCTTTTTTTTAATCATTAAAATATTTGGATTAGCTCCCAGAGGTGATCCATACATTGTGTTTAGTTGGTATGTTATTAAGTGTCTTGTAAATCTTCAGCTTCCTCTACACTCCTTTGTTGTCATTTATTTACCAAGTTTGTTCTGTAGAATTTCACACATTCTGAATTTGGCAGGCTGCAACCTTACGGTGTCATTTAACATGATCCTCTATTCTGTTTCTGGTAAATCTATAACTTAATCAAAGTCAGGTTTGAGTTTTCTCCACCAAAAGCATATATAGGTTTTTGGTGGTCTATTTCCTGCTGTTGTGTTACACTGGAAAAAGCCAGTTTTTTAATGTTAAAGTTGGCCTATCATCATAAAATATATTCTTTCAATGAAACTGTTATATATTGGTTCTTCCCAGTTGTATTTTTGGGGAGTACATTGCTGTCAAACATTGTCTTCACCACAGAGCCAGAACAAACTTCTAAGCACAAATTGGGTTATATACTACTCTGCTTAAAAGTTTTCAGTCAAGTGCCATTGTTCATAAACTAAAACCTAACCATTCTGCCGTAGTCTGTCAGGGTCTACATAATCTGGGATTGACTTCCCTCATGGTGTTCTGTCCTTTGTGTGGCATCGTGAATAGCATGAGCTCTTGCACTGGACCGAGTTTATGTTCCTGGGTAAGTCACTTAACTGCTTTGTGCCTCAGTTCTCCCCTTTATACGACTGGACTGTAATGATAAACACAAACATATCACTATAACAATGCCTGTACAACAGATACCTTATGTTCGCTGTTGTGGTTGCTGCTGAAGTAGTGTTGGTGCTGGTTTGTTCATTCATTTTTATCTCTGTTTGAACCACACTGAACTTTTCCATTTCTAGATCTGCCAAAGTCTCACCAGCCTCCAGATCTTGGCACAATGTTCTCTTATCTTTTGCCATATAATAAAACCTTTCCAAAGTTTAGTGGCTTAAAACACTGGCAATTATTTATTTAGCTCACGGACTTGCAGTTTGGGGTGGGTTTATGAGGGATGGTTCCTCTCTCCTTCCTATACATCACGTTGGCTTGGCTGTGGGATCCTTTGCATGGATCACTTACATAGTTAGCAAGGAGTCAGCTTGGGTTGGGAGCCTTGATTCCTCTCCCATAGGTTGCTTGGCTTTCTTTGCAGCATGGTGGTCAGCATCTGAGAGTGAGAATCCTAAGAACTAAGCTGACACCAAGCAGCTACCATAGCTTAGACTGAAAAGTAGGTCTATGTCTTTTGCCTCCTTATTTTGGTTGAAGAAGTCGGTAAAAGCCCTCCAAGCTATAGTGTCTCTCTCCATTTTTGGAGAACGCATTTTACCACATATATGGTGTTGCTTGAACCTGAAATGCTGTTATTATCTCTGACTCTGACGTTTTAGCTAACTTTCCAACCTAAATTAGGTTCCCCTTCTGCCGTTCCCACTGTGCACTCCTTTTCTTAGAGCACTTCATTTTCCTTGGCAATACTGACAGTTTGTAATTATCTCTTTAAATTGAGGAGGGTCAGGATCTGTTTATATGCCCAGTACCTAGCATTGTACCTGTTGAAATGTTAAAATGTATTATTTGCAACTTACAAATCTAAACACTGTTACCACGTTTGCACTAAGAAAATCATATTCTAAACTTTGTGAGAACAGACACCTCCAAATAACCTGGGTTCAGTCCTTCAGTTCTTCAGCGCTTTGTATTTCATGTCCCATTGCTTAGGGTGAGGATGGGAGAGAGGGGAAAAATATATGTGTGGGTGGATTTTGTTGGGAGGTGGGGTAGGAGGAGGAAACAGTTCAGATAGCTGAATTCCTACTTACCCTTCCCATACTTTATTTTTGTTGTTGTTGTTGTTGTTGTTTTTGGTCTTGGGGATTGAACCCACAACATTGTGCTTGTCAAGCAGGTACTTGTGCCACTGAGCTAAACCCTCAGCACCCCTTCCCAAACTTTAAAAATTCAAATCCCTTTTCTATCCGTCCTGTTCCTAGCAAAAGAACTGCATCTGATGCTTTGAATGTTTACGAGCATGTTGGCTAAGAAATAGTCAGTGGTGTCAGGGAGTAGACACACAGATACAGCTTTACTCAGGGAACTCTACTCACCAGACCCTGGTTTGGAGCCAGTGTTCTTTCACTTCTGTATTTCTAATAAGATGGGTTATCAGGTTTCTTAGACTAGCTAGGAAACAGATTAACATCAAGATCAGCTGTTGATTACCTCAGATGAAAAAATTGATTAATGATGACACTGTCAGTGGGAACCATAACAGTGTGGGGTAGGAGTTCCTATTGATTTTAAAGAGTTTTGTTCACTTAAAGAGCACTGCATACAGCCTTGCTGGGTATTGGAGATGGAAGTGTGAGTGCAGTGTACATGCTTCTACCCTCACAGAACTTGCAGTCTGGGGGTGGAGGCAGACCTTAGGATTAATGCTTGCAAGATACGTCTTTAGTCTCTTCTTTTGAGCCATATGTGTTTTCTTGCAGCATTCTTGCTCTGTATCCAGTCTGACAGTTTCTGTCTTTTAGTGTATTTAGACCATGTGGATTTAATATGACTGTTGATATGACTGAGTTTAAATCTATAATTTTAGGTTTTATATTTCTCCTGTCCTGTGTTCCCCTCCCTCTTTTGTCTTATTTTAGACTTTTTATAATGGTTGTTTTTAATCTCTATTGTTGGCTTATTAACTGTACCTTTTAAAAATGGTTCTTTAAAAATTATATCTTTATCACCGTCTATCTTCAGGTAAAATTATACCACTTCACATAAGAACCATATAATAGTATATGTGTCCTTTGTTGTCCATGGGGATTAGCTGTGGGACCCCCAGTAGATACTAAAATCTGCAGGTGCCCAACTCTGTTTTTTGGGTGTTTTGTTTTGTTTTGTTTTGTTTTGTTTTTCTGTATCTGGTTGGTTGGTTTTTGGAGACAGTCTCACTAAGTAGTTCAGACTGGCCTTGAACTCTTGACGATCCTCCTGCCTCAGCCTCCTGAGTGATGGAATCACAGGTGTGTACTACTACACCCAGCCCAACTCTCATATAAAATGGTATAGTATTTGCAAATAATCTACAGGAATCTTGCCATATATTTTTAAAATCAGTTAGTTAATTTTGCAGTGCTGGGAATCAAACCCAGATCCTTGACCCTGCTGGGCAGGTACTATACTCTAGTCTTCTTTCTTTCAGTTATCTCTAGATTACTTAGAATACTCCACATAACATGAGTGGTATGTAAATAGCTCTTATACTGAATTGTTTGGGGAATGATACAAAGAAAGTTGGTGTGTACCAAGTTTTTTCCCCAAGTGTTTTCAGTGTATTAGATTAGTTGAGTCAGGAGTTGGGCCCTTCATAGGTATGGAGGCCAACTTCCTAGTGCCTCCCCCACCTCTGCTGTTGGTGTATATCTTAACTTCAATGTATAAATCTTTCAGTACCTTTTCTTTAAGCAGCTATCTTTTAAAGGATTTAAAAAAATTTTTTTAAAGTTATTTTTATCCACGTTTATCACATTTGTTGCTCTTCATTGCTTTGAGTAGATACAGATATTGATCAGAACTCACATAACACAAAATTAACCATTTTAAAGTGTCAAAATCGGGGGTATTTTGTACATTCACAGTGTTATGTAACCATCACCTTTATTCAGTTGTGAAGAATAACCTTCATTTTTGAAAGGTGTTTTTGCTGAGTGGAAAATTTAGGTTAGTGGCCTTTTTTTGTTTTTTTTGTTCTTTCTGAACTTTGAAAATACTGTTCTGCTATCTTCTGGCTTGTATCGTTTCAAGTGTGATCTGCTGTCATTTTTACCTTTGTTTTTCTAAGTGCAGTGTGCCCCACTTGAAGACTGTTTAAGCTTTTCTCTTTATCATTGGTTTTAAGAAGTTTGATTGTCCCTTGATAAAGTTTTGTTTGTGTTTTTTGGTGCCTGGAGTTTGTTGAACTTCTGGGGTCTGTGACAGCAATATTACCAAATTTGGAAAAGTTTAAACCAAAGGTCATGTACTTTCTCCTATCCCTCTCACCTTGGGGATTAGGCTGCTTGACTATTACTATATAATAGTCACACTGATCTTAATTTTTTTGGTTTTTTCTCCTGTGCTTCATTTGTATTTGTCTATCTTCAAGTGGTTTTTTCTTCTGTAGTACCTAAGCTGCTCTTAACTGCCACCCCCCTCCCCCAGTATGTTTTTCATCTAAGATCCTGTATTTTCTCTCTTTAGAAAAAGGGGTACTTTGTATATTCAGGTCTGACTGCTATGCTTTTTTCTACCTTCTTTTTTTTTTTGGTATCAGGGATCAAACTCACAACCTTGCGCCTGCCAGGCAGGCACTTAGGCCACTGAGCTAAATCCTTGGCCCTTCTCTACCTTCTTGAAAATACAGAACTACAGTTATAAAAAGTTTTAATGTCCTTGTCTTATCGGTTCATCATCTGTCATTTCTGAGTGTAAATTGATTTTTTTTCCGTGCTAAGGGTTGTACTTTATCCATATGGTTACTTATCCATATACTGTTAGATATCTAGAACTTTACTCAATCCTGATTTTTATAAATTCTTGTAAATATTCTTGAGCTTTGACCTGTGACTAAGTTACTTGGAAAAGTATGATCTTTTCACAGCTCGTGGTTGAGCTGTGTTGTGCAGGACCAGAACAACCTTTTTACTCTGTGGCTAATTTTAGCTCCCTAGGCAGGAGATGCCTTTATTGATACTTTACCCAATGTGCCATGTTCTCCTCACTGCGTAAGTAGAACATGAACAGTTTCTCACTTATATAAGTCCTGGAGATTGTTCTGCGTGTTCTTTCTTTTGGCTCAACTGAGGACATGAGAGATCCACAGACATTTTTTTCTGTGTTCAGCTCCCTCCTCCACTAATACTCTCACTGAGGTTTCTTCCATATTTTCAACCCTGTTGCAAACTCAGGGCTCTGGTAGTGTTCTACTCCCAGTGCTGTGAATCCGAAACCCTCTGCAGTAAGGTGGGAATACTTGTAAAGCAAGGTTGCTTCCCTTGTTTCAGCAATCACTTTTATTTTTATTTTTTATTTTTTTGGTACCAGGGATCGAACTCACAACCTTGCACCTGCCAGGCAGGCACTTAGGCCACTGAGCTAAATCCCCAGCCCTGTTTTTTGAGACAGGGTCTCATTATGCAGTTCAGGCTGGCCTTGAACTCACTTAACCCAGGCTAGTCTCGAATTCGCAATGACCCTGCTGCCTCAGCCTGCCGAGTGATGGGATTAAAATCATGTGCCACCACACCCAACTAGCAATCACTGTTTTATGCTGCCTGTTTTAAACCTGTTCTGTATATTTTTTCTAGTGTTTTAAAAGGTAGAAGGATAAATCTAGTTCCAGCTGTTTCATCAAGAGCTGGGGGCAAATCCTTAAGTAAATTCACAAATAAAGTCGTAATTGTGAGGAATGTCACAAAGGACATGTAACTAATACTTGGAGAATCTAATCCTATACCTAAGGACTGATGGAAAAAGCAGTTAAGAAGATGGAGAATATGAATCTTATTTTAGATAGATACCCATCATAAATGATTAGTAATCATTTGTACAGACTACCTTGTTGCTTTGTGAGGTACAAATAGAACATGGTGGTTACTAGGTATCTTTTTGTACTCCTATTTCTTTGCTTTTTTTCATGATGTTTACAAATTCTAACTTCTGATTACTTTGGAACATTTCAGTTACCTAGTGGTCTGCTCCCTCCCCTCTAGACTGTTAATTTCACAAGGTTAATTTGTCTCTTTTACTTGCCATTGTGTCTAACATAGTACCTAGCAGAGTGGATAGTCAATGAATATATGTTAAAGGAATGAATAAACTACTGATCCCTTGTTTCATATTTGAAGTTTATTTTAGTTTTTTTATACCGGGAATCAAACTCAGGACCTCATGCTTGCCAGGCAGGTGCTGTGCTGCTGAGCTAACTCCCCTTCCCCATTGAGATTTATGACTTATGAAAAGTTGATTTACATTAGCAGATAACGTTAGTGTTTTCAGTCTATAAAAGGATTTAGTTTAAAAAGTATTTTCTAAAATTGATATAAAAAATTGATATAAAAGGACATTAGGTTATATAGCTACAATACTAGTCTCAGAGGGAATGAGGAAATAGAATGTATTTTACTAGCCTGACAGTAAGAAAGAGTGATTAGGAGATTTTGAGTTGGTTGCTGAGTTATTCAGAAGTTAAGAAAAAAAGAGCTTTAAGTTTAGTTTTTATGAGCACATACCATTATCTTCTTTGGGAGTAAGGAGAACTCTCAGGCTGCGGCAGTGATGCTGAACCTCTTGGAGACTGCAACCAGAAGCTACTTGTTTATTGCAGAGTGCCAATACTGCAATTAAACTTGAATACTGAGGTTTTAGCTAAAAAAAACAACTTGTACATTAACATCTTTTGTCTTGAAAGAAAAATAACATGGTTGCCATAGGTTCACCACCACTGGGCCATGGAATTAGTCTTGTATTTGAATTCAGTAATATGGATACTACCTATGACTTTTAGTCAGTTAAACTTCCTCCTCCTCAAAGCCCTAGAGTTGTTTTAAGATATAAATGAGAGAGGCTGGGGATTTAGCTCATTGTGTAAGTGCTTGCCTGGCAAGCGCGAGGTCATGAGTTCGCTCCCCGGTACCAAAAAAACAAAAAAAACAAAACAAAGATATGCATGAGAAAAAATATATATGGTGTTTACATATAACAGGAATTCAAAATTTTAGTTTCTTCCTCCACTTTATTTTCCTCTTCAACCATTTCATTTTTGTAACAATGCTATTACTCCTGGATGACTTATTGGTTGAAGTTTAGTGAAATGGGGAGGAAAAAAGTGCCTAAATCAGTTACTTTTGTTCTGTGTGTGGGGGTATTGGGGATTGAACCCAGGGGCACTCTACCGCTGAGCTACATTCCCAGCCCTGTTATTTTTGAGACGGGATCTTAGTGAGTCACCCACACTGGGCTTGAATTTGGCAGTCCTACTGCCTTATCCTCTCTAGTAGCTGGGATTGCAGGCATACGCCACCAAGCCTGGCTCTTCTTGTTACTTTTGAACAATTACTATAACTTGTTCTATGACGGTAGTCTGTTGTTTTTGAGCTTTAATTTTCACCAAATTATATCATATTGAAGATGCCCAGTTGTTGAACACAATCAAATATTAATATAAAATGGCTTTTGTTGAGATTTTATAATGGTTCTCAGTAATTCTGCCACAATTAAACATTTTAAGATATATGACTAGAAACTTATTTTTAATAGAAATTGGAATTGGAGAGTTAATAGATTATAAATCGGTGAAAGTTTGTGTCATCTTTTTTATTAGTTTCCTGTGTCTGCTATAGCAAACTATAAATTTAGTGGTATATGTGTGTGTGTGTGTGTGTGTGTGTATAAAGCAGCATACATTTAAGAGGCATATTTTTCTTTTCTTCTTTTTTCTTTTTTGCTACCAGGAATTGAACTCAAGACCTCGTGGTTGTTAGACAGGTGCTGCACTGCTGAGCTATATCCCCAGCTCATTTATGCTCTTACATTTCTAGAGGTACGAAGCGGAGCACAGGCTGTAGGGAAATGGTTTCCTTCCCTTTTCACCTTCTAGAGTTGCCTTCTTGATTAATGACCCTTCTTCTGTCTTCAAAGCCAGCAACATAGGCTTCTTCACAACTCTCTGCTCCTCTTCATTGTGTTACCTTCCTTGCAACGACAATTGTGATTGATGTTTAGGAACCACCAAACTAGTCCAGGGTACTCTCTCAATCTCAAGGTTGTTAGCTTAATCACATCTGTAAAATCTCTTTTGTCAAATAATATCCACAGATTCTAGGTATTAAGACCTGTATGTCTTTGGGGGCCATTATTCAGGCTTCTGTGATTATCAACATGCCCTGCTTTTCAAGTGTTAGACTTTGTCTCTTTTTTTTTTTTTTTTTCCATTGGTGGGAGCAGTGGAAAGCAGTTTGAGTCTGGCGCCTTAGACCACTTGACACCCAGTTAGACATTTTTTAATGCAGTCCTGCCTGTCAGAGTTTACTGAACTCTTCTGTTGATCTTCCCTTTTCCATGAACTGTTTACATGTTTTACCTAGTTAAGTGTATCTTCCTGTGTCCATGTCACAAATACTTAGTTGTGATGATTCACATGGAAAACATTGCCTTAAAAGTCAGATCACTTTCAAGGATTTAGTAAGTATGATATTTTCTATTTTATTTTTTTTTTTTGCGGCACCGGTGATTGAACTCACAACCTCGCACCTGCCAGGGCAGGCGCTTAAGGCACTGAGCCGAACTCCCGGCCCTGGTTTTTCGAGGCAGGGTCGCACTATGTAGTGCAGGCCGGCCTTGCGCTCGCGTTGTAGCCCAAGCCGGCCTCGAACCCACAACGCTCCGCCTACCTCAGCCTCCCGAGTGCTGGGATTAAAGGCGTGCGCCACCACGCCCGGCGTATGATATTTTCTAAATCAGACCATACATTCCATTTTAGAAAACTTATTTTTATGGACTTGAACTTTCCTGGCTAATTGCATGTGTGTATGTGTAGGAATCCTGTCATGGTTCAGAAAGCTTGTGGAGAAAATGTATACAACCTTGCCATAAGTATAACTAGTAGAGAAATACATTTTGAAAATTGAAGCAAGACATTTTCAAGGAAAAAAAAATCCTTTATCAGAGACTAAACGTTGTGGACTAGCTATGACATTTTATCTCTGCATTACATTTTGAGGTGTTGAAATAGCAATGTTATGGTTGATTTTTGACAGATTGGAATTATTGCTCGAAATGATACCCAAAAGCAAATTAAGGTCATTGCACAGTGTCAATTTAAAATGATGCAGGTTATTTGACAAAATACAGCATGGTTTCAAGTGAAGCATTTCTGGATACTAATAACCAGCTTTGTCCCCAGTAAAACTTGCTGACCAGTGTGAGGATGACTCTTGTCTACATCTCTAGTCCTTTTAGTACTGTATTAGGTTACCTTCCAACTAGATTATTCAGATTTCTTTTGGGCTACTCAACAAAATTTTCATTGGCCCACTAATTAGTAGATTTTGACATGTGCGAGACTTCTTTATTCTTCTGAACATCAAATATAAAAGTGTAGTTACTAGTTGTCAAGAGTCTCTGAAAAGAGATTACATTAAGTGTGTCAGTACATGTGAGCTTTGTAGGTGTTCTGCAGCAAAGGCATATATAAACTCAGTACAGAACAGTTGTAGAAACGTGTTGGAAACTGTAAGATGTAGTTTCTAAGATGGATGTGTTAAAACTGCCACATATGTTCCACAGCCTTAATTATGAATATTAGTCAGAATAGTCCTTGCTAAAAAAGACCTCCATGCAGCCATTTTAACACATTTTCCATCCAATCTGGCGTACATAAAGGTAGGCCTTTATCACCTTGCTACTAGCAGACATTTCACAAAGGTGGACGAGGACAAAACTAAATACAGATAAAGTTAAAAAGTGATGAAACAGTTTTTTGAAGCATACTTAAAACTCTGGGCTAAATTTAAATTCAGGATTTACTGCAGAGTTGTTTTCTATCTCCTTATCTTTCATTATAATTAAAAGTGGCCATACTGAAAAATCCTTGTCTTGGACTCCTCTCAGATCACATGCACTGCTTCTGAAAACCTGTTAAATAGTACAGTATAAACAACATAATTTTACTTTAAAGTTCAAAAAGATAAAATCAAATTTAATATATTTTAACAGTATTTTTGTTTTGTTTTGTTTCCCCGAACTCACAACCTCATGCCTGCGAGGCAGATGCGTAAACCACCGAACCAAACTCCCAGCCCTAGTTTTTTGAGACAGGGTCACACTATGTAGTTCAGGCCAGCCTTGCTCTCATGTTGTAGCCCAAGCTGGCCTCGAACTCACAACGCTCCTCCTACCTCAGCCTCCTGAGTGCTGGGATTAAAGGGGTGCACCATCATACTCCGGCAACAGTATCTTTTTAACGTGTAGTTAATGTAAAAAATCATTGACCTATTTTACATTTTTCATTCTGTAAAATCTATTACATATTTTGCATCCAGAGTACATCTCAATTTCAGTGTTGTCTTACTGAAAATGCTTGATACAAATTTAAATTTTCTGAGATTAACCAACTTGTTTCATACATAGTTGAAATTTTTGCAGTAACTGAATTATCAGACAAAAGTTTAAGGTAATTTATTTTCCTAGTTTCTGTAGCCATATTTCACATGTTCAGTAGCAGTATGGCTAGTGGCTGCCATACCGGATGGTGTAGTTCCAGTCATAGCATGTACTGTTATATGCAGTTAAAATAAACTGCCTATATGTAAA
Organism: Dasyprocta punctata; assembly: GCA_004363535.1. Classification (NCBI taxonomy): domain Eukaryota; kingdom Metazoa; phylum Chordata; class Mammalia; order Rodentia; family Dasyproctidae; genus Dasyprocta; species Dasyprocta punctata. Next base: position 5,246 of record RJWM01008264.1, on the reverse strand, counting down.
ATAAAATGTGACTGATTCAAAATTTGCAGTAGCAATAAAAACTATAGAGATGGTGTGAAGTTTTATTGTTCTGAGCAATTTTAAGTATTAAGAATAGTATGAGGAATAGTTTGGCACCCATGCACCACATTTTGCAAATGTTAACTTTTTGGCATATTTTTGTCTTATTTTTAGACTCTTCAGATATACTCATTTCATTTGTAGCAGGTATAAAAGTGTACCTGAGAATATTACTTGATGAAGGTGATGCTAGAACTTAAATGGGCTTGTAGTGTTTAATTCATTCTTAGGTTTTATTATTATTTTTTTCTCTCCAAAATAAGCCCAGACCATTAAACAAGTGAAACTCCAACAAGTCAGGCTTCTCCAACAGGGAGAAAAACTGTACAGTTACTCAAAGCTGGTTCTGCCAGGAGGGCTGAGGACAGAAGTAGGTGGGGAGGGCGAAACCATGGAGGAGGGCTTGGAGCAGAACGGGAGGGTCGGGTCATGCCTGTCAGAGTGGAGCCGCCTGTGTCCTGCACACTGCTGCCAGGAGGGGGTGCAGCTCTCACCTCCCTTGGTGCGGGGGGACGGTGCCCCTCACTATCTCCCAGTGCCAGGCAGGGTCAGCACACCCTGGTGGGGAGTGACAGTGGGAACAATGGGACCACCCGGCAGGGAGAGGTGAGGGTCCCCTGAGGACACCCTGCAGATTCCACATGAGGTGGTCCTGCATCCCACTTCCTGTGGTTAGTGGGCCGGGACTGGAGAAGTCCTGGGAGGTTGGGGGGAATGAGCAAAGGCACAGAAACAGGGAGGGGCCGGGGTAGAGACTTGAATAGGTTGATGAGTGTGCAGGAGGTGCATAAATAAACCTGACACCCCACCCAGCCCTGCACTGGGAGAGGAAGTGGGGACCCAGTGGCAGGTCCCCAGGACCACTCTAGCCCCTGGCTCCCTCCTCGCCCTGGGCTCAGAGTGGAGGGAGGTCCACAGACCAGGAGGGCAAGGGCAAGAAGGTCCGGGGAGTGGGCTGATAGTGCAGGGAGGGCGGTGGTTTTCAATTCTGTTGTTTTTTGTTTGTTTTTTCCCAATATTTTATATCTTTAACAGCATATACAATGGTTATCAGCCATATTCATGACAAAAGTTACTCATAAAATGTCTCTAAAAATAACATTTTCTTTCCCTTTTCGGTGTCAAAAGCTTGGGAATATCCCAGTGAAGCAGGTGGGTTGAGGGAGTAGAGGAGGTTGGAATATGGGGACCCTGGCTTCCCCAGTCTGAACCCCCAAATCCCCTCTGTCCACCCTTATCAGGAATGGGGACCAGAGGGTCTGTGTGACTGGGGCTAGGTTGCACCTCGGGGTTATGAATGATACAGTGTTCACTTACATGAGGTCATGACTTCATGGGGGTAGGGGGTGGGGGGTGGGATAAAATAAAAACCAAACAATCCCTTTCCCCATATTCCTAACTCCCAAGTCTTGGGCAGCCAGACCTGGGAGTGGAGGAGGATGTGTTGGTGGGTAAAGGGGATGTTAAGACAACAGACTTCGTGACCTCCCCTCTGCCCTGGCTGCCCACCTTTGACCTCTGTGCCTGGGAGCCAGGGATGGGGAGGGGTCTGGGGGAGGGGACTCCACCCTCTTTCTACACAAAGTCCAGGTTCCTACAGCCACTGTCTAAAAATGACAGGGAATGAGCAGAGAGAAGAATCGTTAAGAACTATATAAATATGTCTCTTAAATGGGCCCAAGAAATTAATTGTAGAGAACCTCTAAGAAACAAGGTGAGCAAGCTGGTTCCTGTCCTGGGGGATGGTGGGAATGGGGAAGAGCAGAGGGAGAACCGTGCCTCTCCTCATTCCCCTCCCCTCCAGTAACATCCTGGGCAAGCCAGCTGCCTACCTGCTTGCTCCCCCCACAGTGTCAGAGCTTCCTGAGCAGGCTCCACAGGGCAGCAGTCAGCGGGTCTGTGGGGAGGCTGCGCTCTCAGCGGTCTGGAGGAGGTAGGAGTGGGGAGCAGGCAGTTGGTTCTGTCCCTGCCCCTTGTCCTGGCTGCCTCCTCTGTGCCCTGGCCTCAGCAGAGGTCCCTCAGTGGGCCTGGGAGTGAGCAAGGCATGCGCCAATGTTAAAGTTAAAAGGGTGAGAGAATAGAAGAGTGTTAGACCATGTAGCTGATCCAACCCACCCTCTTGCTACTGCAGAGAAGCCCGTTGGGGGCTGGCCCTCGCCTGCCGCCTGGGGAGCCTATGGGTGCACTGGGCTGTGGGTCCTGTCAGGTGATGGAGGTTTTGTCCATCCCATCACCCAAAGGATGTTCTGTCTTGCTTAGACACAGAGACTTCAAGGTGGGATTGATCTCCAGCTCAGGCCCAGGGACCGAGCAGCCTGGCGGGAACCTGAGAATGGCCTGGGGTGACCAGTGGACCTGAAGTGAGTGGGTGTGCTACACAGAGCTGTGACTCTGGCTGGGCGTGCTGTTGCTGCCACCGGGGTAGGCAAACCACAGGTTCTGTCGGCCCTGGCCCCCAAGGCTGGGGTTGGTAAGAGCATGTCGAGGGGAGACACCCCCAATGCCTGAGGGGCTCATCCTGCCAGGTGGGAGGGCCCGGGGAGGCATTGGGAGCTGAGGCTGAGTCAACTGGGCCACCTCCATCCCCACAGAGCCAGCCATGGGGAGTGAGTTGGAGCCGAATGCCCAGCCCTTCTGCTGCCTGCAACTCTGCATGTCCAGAGCGTGCTTGTGTGGGGAAGTCCGGAGCAGCTTCAGCACCTGCCGTTTCCAGGACAGCAGCCGCTGCTTCTGAGTCTTAGTGAAAGCCTCATGAGTTGGGCACTCTTCGATGAGCTGGAGGAAACTGGTGATGTTCTCTGGTCGGGACACCAGGAGCTGGGTGCACACTTTGCCCATCACCCGTGTAAACTGGCTGGGGATGTCTCCGTCAGTGACAGGAACCGGGGTGGGCTCACTACCATCAGTGGGAGCTGGAGCTGGAGCTGGTGGAGGTGGGTAGTTCATCGCAGCTGGAGGGTCCTTGGCCTCAGTGCCCTGTCTGTGCTGGGGTGGGCTAGGGGAGGCTCAGCACCTGGCAGCTCTTCTCGACCCCCACTTTGGCAGGAGGGGTAGCAGCAGCAGCAGCAGCCACAGTGGCCTCAAGGACACTGTAGGCCTTGATGGCGTGGGGGGGGGTGTGATCTGCAGCCCCTACAGAGCATTCGGCAGATCCCCACCTTCCAGCGCATCCTTCTCTAGGGACTGGAGGGCGCTCTGCCTCTCACACAGCTTCTGGATGCTCGGGGCTGTCTTGTGGCGGCCCCTTTGGTGACGTTCTGGGACTCCAGGTGCTGCTCAGTCAGTGTCAGCGTCTCCTCATAGCTCACCTGGGAGAAGAGGGCAGCATACTTACGCAAGTGGAGGCTCTTGAGCCACGAGGGCACGTCTTTCATACCACTGCGGCCGTCCTGGAGAGAGTTCCGACTGGAGGCCACACTGCTCTGGGGTGAGAGGGGTGCATGGTCTGGTGTGGTGAAAGGAGCCCGGGCACCAAACCCCTCTGAACGCAGCCACTCAACAGGAGCCTAGGGCTTGTTGGGAAGGGTGACCTGGAGTGCTTTAGTGGGTTAAGGTGGATTTGGCAGAGGAGACCTGTGTTTGTGGTGCTTCCAATGCTGTTGATGGTTGGTGGCACTGAGCTGGGTGGGTGAAAGGGCACATCCATTTTCGCAGGGTGGTTTGTCCTGCCGGCCTGGCCCTACCTCTCCAGGGCCCAGCTCTGCAGGGCCCCCCACTCATCGGAACCCTGGCGTCAGTGGTAGGAGGGCTTCGCCCGGGTTTGAAAGCCACTAGCCAGTCACTCTTCAAGGTGGCTCAGCCAAAGGGCCAGTGCGTTGCAGTCCTCCAGAGTGGTGGCTGGGTGGATGAGAGCGTGAGAAAGCAGCTGGCGGCCTTCCTCAATGCAGGCATTGCTCTCAATCCAGTAGGCCAGTACTTTCTGCAGCAGCCACAGGTACTCGGACTTGGCCTCTGTGTTGCCTGACTGAAGCAGAGGCAGGTGGGAGAGCAGGAGGGACACCACCTTCTCTTTGGACTCCTGTTGCCTCTGGCTGACAATGGCAGCACTGTTGGCCTCTGACTCCAGCAGGTGGATATCATTGCAGTCCACTAACGAGTGCTCCAGGCAGAGCAGTTGGAAGCAAGCTTGGGTGCGAGTGACCCGCTTCAGAAGTGACAGCAGGGCCACTATCTGTTCACACTCATTCCAGCCCTTGAACCAGCCAGCAAGGATGCCCACCTGGTCTGACCTGGGGCCAGGGTTGGGGGGACAGCGGTGGCAAGGGCCAGCACCTTCACACAGTCTCGGCTCTGGGCTCCTGCTATCTCTCCCCTGAGGGCCAGGGCCCGAGGGTGTTCCCTGGAGTGATTGCATCAGTTGGTGAGGGGAGGAGGGAGCCTGCTCACACTGGGGAAGGTCTTGGTCCAGCCACGCCTCTCCAGACCCCAGTGGGTATCTTTCCTCTTTTGAGACCACCGCACCTCAGCCTCCTCAGGCTGCTGCCACCCCTGTCTCCCCGCTCTGGCCCAAGAGCTCCCCTCCCTCCTCCCACACCGACCACCGCTGCCACCCTAATTCATTTTTAGTTTTAAAGAACTAGATGTCTATTAGGAAATCACTTATTTTAGGTTTTTGGTAATATGCCAGCTATATTAACAAGAATTAAATTCCATTTATTATTAGGAATCTACTTAGATTTGTGGAGCGCATACAGTCAGTTCTCCAAGTTTAACCTTACCAGAAGTTACCTAGGAAGAGAAGAGTATTTAAAGTTTAATAAAGCTGAAAATACAGTACTATTTTTTTTTTTTTTTTTTGTGGCGCCAGGGATTGAACTCACAACCTGGCACCTGCCAGGGCAGGCGCTTAAGGCACTGAGCCAAACTCCCGGCCCTAGTTTTTTGAGGCAGGGTCGCACTATGTAGCCCAAGCCGGCCTCCAACTCACAACGCTCCGCCTACCTCAGCCTCCTGAGTGCTGGGATTAAAGGCGTGTGCCACCACGCCCAGCTTAGTACTAGTTTTAAATGTAATTGTAAAAATGAAACTTTTAAGTGTATTATGTGTCAGGCATGCTTTCTGATACATCTTTAAACACTTAGTATTTTATGGGTGAAACTGATAGAAGAAGCTGACAGTATCACTGGCAGTGTTTTAATAACCAAGCCAGGTTCTTTGAATGTTGAAGGTGTTACTCAAATAAATGC